>JAMADQ010000021.1:303475-364019 GCA_023624055.1 Paecilomyces sp. PK2413
AATAAATTCCTGTCCGGCCCCCCCCCCCCCCCCCCCCCCCCATTTACGGTTTCGTATACCAGAGAACAATAATTTCCATCGTCTCAACTGATTGGGTTACTCAAGATCCGCTTTTTATCCTCAAATGGCAATATGGGTCAGGAATCTAAGAATCAAATATCCAATGATTTGATAGCTGAGAATCTATCATAAAATGTCTATGACACCGAATATCCGGTTTTTCATTACTAAAATCGCAACTGCATATCTCCATGTCTTCCTATACGAACTTGACACCATTTCTCAGAGTTCCAATATCAGAGATCCGGACCTCCATTTTCGTCCCTGGTGTAAGGTATCTAGGTGGGTTCATACCAGCTCCAACACCTGCATTGTCATTAGTAACTGCCTTTACCTTATGCGGAGTCTAGGATGGTGAATCAAAGAACGTACCTCCAGGTGTTCCAGTCATGATCACACTTCCTTTCTTTAGGGTGGTTCCAGTTGATAGATAAGAAATGAGATAGGAGCAATTGAAGCAGAGGTCTGCTACTTGCGTATCTTGGCGGACTTCATCATTAACGATGGTCTGCAGATGCAAGCGAGCCGGATCACCGATTAGGTCGCTACGAACTATACAAGGTCCCATTGGCGCAAAAGTATCAAACCCCTTGGAGAAACACCATTGCGGAACCTTTCCAGCTTTAGCAGGATCTCTCTGAAGTTTCCGTGATGAGATATCATTTCCAGATGTGTAGCCAGCGACATAATCCAGCGCATCAGCTTCACTGACGTTCTTTGCGTCCTTGCCAATTATCAAGCACTGTTAGGGAGGCACATGCAAGTTAGTCAAAAGCATAATTTCAGAATATCGGATTGGTGTAGTGTACCAGTTCACCCTCATAATCTGCCTGATCATCCTGCGCAATCCCAGGGATTTCTACATCGCTGTTGTGGTCTGCGACGGTCGTGTTGGGCTTGAGAAAGATGGAGGGGAAGGGTGGCGGGGTACGGCCGGCCTCGATAACTACTCAGATATTAGTTCCGGATGACTTACTGTGTGCTGGAACATGGGTATGCGGACTGTGCTTCATATAATTCAACCCAACACATCGCAAGATTGGAACGTTATCAGGGGTCAATGGACCCAAGAGCTTGCGGACTGTGACAACCTCGTCCGTGACCCTTGTTTGACCCGTGGTGTCATATAGGTCATCGCCGGATATCACTTTTGCTTTCAGGCCTGTCTCTTCTGAAACCGTGCCAAGGTCGAAGTCCTTCGATGGTAGAATGGGCTCTCCGTAAAGTGTTCGACCATCGGTCGCGACAAAGCGAATGAGACGTTCCCAGGCGACTTTCATGATTGGTGAGTTAGATAGCAAGTCTCGAAAGCATGAGAGTATGAAGACACAGTTTCACTTACAGACATGTCTCAAAGTTCTTTCTTGAAGGTGATAACTGCTGCTAGATCCAGATGTTCCTTGCCGTGTCGGGGGCAGACCGGGGAGATTGTGCAGGTACTGAAGTTGCGAGCATGAGGGGTCTTTCGGAGCGAAACCATGTACCTGGAACATAAACAGATCATAGGCCTACCTTAATTGCCCTTCGACGACCATGTGCCTGATTTCTGGTTCTCTCCATACTGTGCTCTTTGGCCTACATGGCTGTTACTCCGCATTGTCTAAATGTGTATACCGAGGCTGTAGATTTCTGTCCCGGGGAACCATCGGAAACGCTGAATTTGGTATCCGTAAATACGGTTATTTACATCTAACGACCGCTAACAGCCAATGTAGAGCTTGCCCGCATCATTAGATAATCTACCGTATTGTAAAAGTACTTGCGCTTTGGGAGCTCCTGGAAATCATCCATTCATTATCATCGGCTTTATGGGTTAACCTAACATTTGCATTTTAGTGAAGATGCAACCCTAGTCAGCAGAGAAAATACATTTCCTTCTATCTTTTGTGAACTGGACTCATCTTGATTTCTTCCCGGAACGCTGCAGATGCCCAGAAAGGAGCGAGAGTCCGGAGGGGATGAACCGGATGTGAGTCCGGAGTATCCTAAACGACGTCGGATTGCACTCGCCTGCACAGTCTGCCGGTCCCGAAAATCCCGAGTACGTCTGTCAGTAGCATCGGAGGTGTTCTTGTTCTCGGATTAGGGTGGACTGATTAGTACTGCTGTGATTAGTGTGACGGTGTGCGGCCGACCTGCGGTGCCTGTAGTGCTCTCGGATTTGCCTGCACTTACAATGCATTACCATCTTCGACCAATGTGATTATAGGTAAAGAGTAAGTATTCATGGCAACTGAGGAATGGTTTATAATGGTCTGACCCTTTCAGATATCTTGGAGAAATCGAAGATCGACTCGCAAAAGTCGAGCAATGTCTTTCTTCCATGAAGCAATCTCAAAATTTCATTATCGACCAGAGAAGAGATGGCCAACCGCCTCAGGTCCTACAAAGTACATCAAACCAGCAAGCGGAACCAATTGACATCCAGGATGGCTCTCACGAGTCACAGATGGGAGAGGGCCCCTCTGACGGAATGGGAGCAATCGCTTTCACGGACGAGCAGAACTCTGCATTTTTTGGTAATCCAGCCAGATGGACGATTGAGATGTTAGTGGGAGGCTGATTTTATTTAGGCCCTTCATCGAATATCACATTCACTCGTCGTTTAGGCAAAGCCTTAGAACGAGCCTTCGATAAGACCCAGCCTTGGTCCACTCCTGGCACTATGGACAGCACGCAGATGGAAGGTGGCATTGTCAGCGTCGCCAGGCCATCCTCACCGATAGAGACTGTAAACCATTCTTTCCCAAACAGGGCAGATCTGTTCAATCTGGGCCCCCATGAAGAAGTATTACGACTGATCAATATATACTTCTCCGATACTGGGATGCTATTCCCCTTTCTCCATCAGAAAACAGTACTAGACAAGTACACGGAATTCCACAACAATAACTTCACGAGAGTGCATCGATCATGGCTCGGTTTACTCAACATGATATTGGCCTTTGCAACGAGCGTGTACATTGAAGGAAAGGATTCAGCCACGGAGCGTTTGTACAGAAGCGATTTATACTATCAAAAAGCACTAGCATTATGCAGTGGAATGATGACACGCGGCACTAGTCTTGAGATGGGTATGCTTTTTTGTATATTCTTTTTTATTTCCGATGACTCTAACCATAGCTGGATAGTGCAATTGCTTCTTCTGATGAGCCAGTATTTACAAGGTACCCAGCGGTCAGTGCAGACATGGTCTATCCATGGCTTAGCTGTCAAAGCAGCCTTTCAGCTGGGCCTCCACTCTGCCAGAGCTTCGAAATCACTTTCCCCTCTTGAACAGGAAATCCGGCGTCGCACATGGTACGCGTGTGTGATATTAGACAGGTACGTATCGTAACCTTTGGTCCTTATATTGGCACTTCTTCTTACATCAACCACCTCCAGGACTTTGGGCATGACATTCGGGAGACCGGCAACAATCCCGGAAGAGTACGTCAAGATTGACTTACCGCGGAACGATCCCGGTATAATGTCTGAAGACATGAATCCGATGCATGAGATCAGTATATCCTTATATAACTACACAATGTGAGTTCGCATGCAGAACATCCTGTTCAACAGCTAAACAACTTATCCAGAACATTATACCGGATTATGCACCAAGTAATAACTACCTGCTATGGCTCTAATCTTGACTGTGAGACGCCTGTCACTGTCTTCGAGAGTTTGACACAAGTTCTGCAACTGGATCAACAACTGGTTCAGTGGGCCCACACTCTGCCACCACATCTACAACTGAGAAAAGCTCAGGATATCTCTGATGATGTTGACAATCATTTTGGGGAGAAAGCGCGCGTGATATTGACGCTGAGATACCAAAACCTCCGACTACTTCTACACAGGCCAATCCTCCTTCGTTTTCTCGGTTTTATTGGTAGGACCGATGAAGAGAGCCCTGATAGAGTAGCTCTACAGCAAGTGGGTATGAACGATCTTTCAATATGTGTGGAAGCAGCTGCAGAGATTATTGGAATTGTGCATCGCAGCGTGACACCCGATCCTCGACGGCGTAAATTGCTGGGTGCTTGGTGGTTCTCACTCTACTACAGTAAGCCTTCGCTCAGCTAGTTTTCCCACAATATCTGTGAGTTCTAACAAAACTTCTAGCATTCAATGCCGCTCTAGTCGTGTTCTCCTGCTGGCTAATCAGCATGAAATATGATCAGCCGCGTATTACAGAGTCGATATCGGCTGATCTCTGCAGTTTGACTTTCCATAATGCTATCGAAGCCCTGCAGGTTCTCGACAGAGGAAATGCGATCGCAGAGAAATGTGTCGAGTATCTGAAGCAACTGAGATACATAATGAGTACTTTCGGGGGTAAGTTCTTGAATGTAACGCACCTGTGGCTTTTTCACTTTACTGATTCCTACATAGCTTCAGGTCCTACAGGACAAATGATAGACATCCCTTTCCCTCAATATATGGTCTCAGGAATTCCAGAAGACCAACCACACAACGCCACCGGTATGGAAGGATATCCAATCATGTCTCCGTTCAACCTTGACCTTGGTCAATTCATGTTGGAGGATGATCCTCAAGCATTAATGCGGGTCATAGAAGGATTGCGGTAACCGCCCAAGTCTGTAAATATAACAGAGCCCATTTGCAATGGAAGACTTTTGTTTCTCATTGTATCTTCTGATATTGTAAATTTTTAAATGGAGATTTCTACCCTGGAATGGCCATTTGGATAGAGCGTGTAGCTGTTTTTTAAAGCATTATATACGATTCTCTATCAGGTCTGGCTTGATACTTCTAAGGTATAAAGTGGTCTACATGTGGGTGGATAAAAACGATGCTCCTGTTTCGTTCAATAAGATTTATTTTCGAACTTTATGGTTAACTAATGCAAGCTTTCTAGGTATAATCCATTTGGGTTCTAGCCCGCTCACGGGTAAACTAGTCTATGTACTCAAACAGCAGCCCATCCTTTCCTTTTCTTTATGTAAAGTGGAATAGCTAACACCAGAGCCAGCATATTAAGCATAAACATGATCATGTATACCTTCAAATACCCCTGGGACTTGACCCATGGAACAGCGACATATAAGAATGTGAAAGCGACGAGGTTCTTGAACACATTGATAAGCACAAGACACTGAGCAGCATTCTTTTGATGTCGGTGGACGATATACGTTAGAGCGATATTAGGGGTAAAGACCTCTCCGAACGACACTTTATAATATGTTAGCTAAGAGTATGGGTGCCAGTTAATGGGTCTGTGAAAGGATGGAAAAGGGGAAGTATTACCCATGCCAAACCCAAATGCTATTGCTACCCAATGGAGCTTCTGCTGACATGCAAAAGCAAGCAAAATACATCCAGCAGGGCCGATGAGCATCCCAGGGAGTAGAGATATCAATCTCTGCTCTGCGTGGATTTCACCATTGCCCCGTTTGATGATCTGAGTTGTAATAAAGTCGGAAAGGTATCCGCCACCGAAGCATGCTATCGCAAAGCCTATCATTGCTGCTATCTGCATGAGACCGATGGCGCTCGATGAGAACAAGTACGGTGGAGGAGAAAGAAGCGAGTCCATGGTAAATCTTTTGGATCGGAGGTTGTCAGTTCAGTGAAAACCAAAATCGAACAATGAACCCACATCATGATAATCTGGGGGCTTAGGGCACAGCCATAGATGAAAATGCCCCATATAACTGAAAGATGACGAAGTAGAATTAGTGGATTGATGAGTGTCCTCAAGAAGCTTATGCGGCGATCATATCGAACAGGGGTTAGGCGGTCCTTCAATAATGGAGTGTGGATCGTATATTCCCCTGTGGAGAAAAGTTCAGTGAGGCTATAGCCATCGTGATCATTATCACTATCCCCGTTGTTTTTGACAGGTCCAAGGGATATAGAATCAGTGATCTGCTCAACTCCTGGCCGGTTGAAGTTACATTCCGGACAGAAGAAGAACAGTAACAAAACGTTGACAGCTGCGAGGGCAGCACACAGCCAGAAATAACTTCTCCACGTGTCTGATGTATATTCGACCATGAAGCCGGCTATTAAGGGTCCGACTGCAGTACCTCCTGATATCAAAATCACATATCTGGAAGTAGCAGTCAATCGAGCGCCCAAAATGTGCTAGGGAATAAAAGGGGGGATCGTACATCGACATCATTCCGGCACGTTCATGGAGAAAGAAGAGATCTGATACCACCTCCGGAACGATACTCTAGATATTTTCAGGACGTGTTAGTGAGATGTCGAATGCTTGCATGGGTCATAATTATCCTCAAATTCCGTACCTCCCCAGATGCAGAAGCGAAACCAAGCACTATTCGAGCAGCAAGTAAACTATCAAAGCTTTCGGCGGCGGCGCACCAAATCAGGGCCCCCATCTGCAAAGCCATCGAGATCAGGAGCGCAGCTCTCTTTCCCAGTTTTGCAGCAATGGGAACCCAAAAGATGTTTCCAATCCCCAGAAATAGAAAATTGAACTGTCGAAGACAATTCAAAGTCAGTCTCTTCTGGAACATGAAAAACACTTCACTCTTCCTGGTCTGCTTACAGTCAATAATTGAGTCACCCCTTCTTGCGACTTGTGAAATTGATTCATGAAAACCTGTATAGCAACCGCGGGACCTGCCCCGGCCATGTTTGCGACGAAGTTCGTCAGTGATGTTGTCAAGATCATAGATATTTTCAGCCATCGCGGCCATCGTAACGGGTCCCGTGGATGACTCGTAGGTACTGGTAGGAGCTGTACATCTTGGCTGTGCATGTTATTGATGATGATGACGGTGGATGGTGAATATATCTAAGTGGTTTCATAAGAAGAGACGTAAAACTCGAGCCCGGTTTTTTTATTTCAGATTTCCAGCTGATGAAATGTAGTCGAGACTGTATTTAAAAACGATCTCATCACTCTCAACTACTCCTCCTTTCTCCCCTGCTCCTCCTGAACTGTATACTTCTCAGTGGACCTCTAACTTGACAAGAATGTCTCAGCTTACGTCTCCTTCGCACACTGTCGATCCTCTCGGGGAGCCATCGGGCGTGTCGATGCCTGGCTGTGCCATGAAACAGAAAACATCTCCACGCCATATCCTCACGCCTGTGAACCCAGCGGCATATGCCTGAGTGAGACACATGCAAATCCTGGCTCCATCATTTCGAAGGTCCGTACGAGGGCAGGGTATGCGCATGAAGCTAGGTAGCTGGATGATAGATCGATGCATAGCAGTCTTCTATGGGAAAGAGGGCCATGGTTAATCAGCAAGGCAATATCAAACTCGACATCGGCAAGCTCCTTTCTTCATCGACACGCATAAAAACAGAACTTGGAAGCAACACTGCCGGGCTTCCTATCCTCATGATAATATACTTACGTCTCTTCGATATCGGAAATTGCCCTAGAAGAATCGCCTGATGCTTGACTGACCATCATCAGTATCTCGATTGGACCTTTCCGATGCTTCCCCGGATAAGGTGGGGTCACAGCAGGGAATTATGTATCCACTTCTGAAGAAGAGTTGACATTGGACCACGTATCAAGTCTATAGTACCGAATTATTTGATTATTATTAGTTCATTATTGTATACGGTTAATGTTATCACTGATGCCTCGAGTAGTCCAGCACGATGCAATAGGATTCTGCTCTCGTGAAAACACCGAGCCAGACCCGGGTATGGTCTAATTGCCAATCACGAGAGTAGTCTTATTCTTAAGACTTCTATATTTACTCCAATTATCCCACGAAAATATTATCTTCCCGGTATGCAATGTTGTCGTCTATCTCCTGAACCTATCAAGAACGGAGTCACAAGCGCTCGAAGAATCTGTCACCAACGGTGATTCGATAAATCATGCCTTTTGCGGGCATTGTACACGTATATAGACCTAAAGGTCTATATAGGGCATCTAAACACCTAATTCAGGAAAATAATCCGGTCTGCTTCATTACTAGGAGAGTGCCGGAATTCACCACCCAACTAGCAATTGCTCTGAGACTCCGAATCAGTTCAGTTACTACCCACAACACTCTGCCCACTATGAGGCAATCAGGGAATTAAATACTAGGTGTATCGGCAATAGTCAGGTTGTATGGATATATCCCCGAATACAGATCATAGTATTTAACCCATGTCGTTAGAAGAGACAGGCTGATGTGAATTGCTCTAGACCTTGCATATATGGCAGAGACGGCGCATTGCAGCCTGACTTGCGATAAAGCAGATAAGAGCCAATAGTAGCTACGCGAGATATCTTTCAACAAAGACAAGATAGACTGAAAAGAAAGGAAAATATAGAAAGGATTATTAGATAAATTCGCGGCCAGTCCACGTGCAACCTCTTCTCTCTCATGCGAAATTCGTTACTCTATAGGGTGTGTGGAACTCGCTGTGGATATCAGCTGTGTAGTTAGTAAGAACCTCTGAGCTCGACAGGATAACTACACATGATGAACTAGGCATGGCGATAAGGGCTTTAGAGTGAGGCTGTTATTATTATTTGATTTGTAAACCTTCGTGCGAGAAAGAGGGCAAGAGTTTGTGTTGACAAATTCTACGACCTCGTTCCGCAACTAGCTGATAGTCCCTGTCCAAGTATACTCCAGTAGTATAGCCCCATTCGTGTATAGATATGAGACATAGCCACATTACGACAATGGCGCACGGAGTGGATTTGCATATACTTGTGAGTATGTATCTGTATTACAGAGATTCAATGATCACAGTCCTCACGTTGTAATACGATACATACAAAGAAAGGCGTCAAATAGATTGCAGTATTCTTACTAGTGCCTCGTCGCTATTATGATTACATGTGGCTGGTGTAGACGCTCAACAGCGGCAGTGATGTTTGGGAGGGCAGAGATTTGATACTGATCGTCAAAGACGGAATCCCAGTATTCTGGCAAGGCTAGCGGTGTGGACGGCATGGAGAAATTGGGCATGATTACCGGGGAAACTGGAAAAAGATGATAGGAGAAGAGAAGTGAACTGTGTGCAAGATCGCGCAAGGGCCTTCGCCCTATGGGGATGGGCGTGACTTTGACACGGGAAGTTGCCAACTGTTTTGAGGTCGGTGAGTTGGGGATTTGTCAGAACGTCGGGCATACGCCCTGACTTCTCCAAGTGTAGTATAGGGAAGTAGAATACGGAGTACGTAGAGTATCAGATGCACCAGCGACGTGGACAGTCAATGATCCAGAGAAAGAGATAAGATCTCTCAAACACGCATAACTGTTCGATAATCCTGGAAAGAGACAGGCCTGTACAAGATGTGTTTCCTAACCCTAGATAGCATTAAGACCGGTTATAGGTAGGTTTCTTCTCCCCGCAGCCTGAGGTGCATCTTGCATATTCATCTGGCATGAAGAGTGACATTCGCAACCGACGTCTCTCTCATTCCCTGTATTCTGCCTGCAACCGTCTGCAAGGCTGAATGGCGGTGAGACGGTTGAGGCCGTGCCGGTCCGCTCAATGCGCCTCCTACATCACCAGAAAACATTCGAGAAAAGGAGCAAACCCAGGCTGCACGAGACGTAAATCGTCTCGCTTCCAAAGGGAATCCAGAACATTGTGGTCCTTGGTGAGGCTGGCAACAGGAAACGTGGTAAACAACGTTTTGACAGCGGGAGCAAAGGAAATGATGAGCTTAGCTACCCCACACCACGGACAATGACGATCTGTGATTTCTGTGAATTTGTCAAGGAAGATCCACTTGGATGCAGGAAAACTGCAGCAACCAATGAGGCCTCTGTGACAAGCGAGATTCTGTGATGATGTTCAACTAGACTCGCCAACGAGCCGGGTCCAAGTAAATAGTGCACGAAGCTGATAATCTCATCTGACACGAGACAACCGTAATGATGGGGCTAGTGTCCGCAAGACTAATGGTGCGTAAACAAACCAGGGACAAGAGCAGCCGACATAGGGGTTTGTTTCATGTCCAGCGGAGAAATGATGGTAATTCCGTGTGTTTCCCTGATAGTTTGGATAAGAAGCTTCTCTTGTTCCTGGGGTAGTTAATTAAGGGGTAACAAGAAGCGAGAAGGATTTGGAATTTGGAATTTGGAAAGAGGCCACCCGGCGACTCCGAAAGATTGATGACAGATAAGTTTTCTGGACGGCCGATATTGACCAGGGTCCCAAACGACGGGCGGCAGTGGAGATACGTTTCTGGTCAAAAATAGCACCATTGGGTTGCCTGTACGTACGTACCATAGGTAGTCCGTAGATAGTTATATGGTACAGAAAGATCGTGACTGTAACTAGATGATGCATCAGCATTAGCAAACAATAACTAGTTATGATCCTTTTGTGCAGGGGAGCCTAAGGCGGTCAGGGGGAATAATTAATTGTTCTCGATTGTGGCACGGAGCCCGCTATGGCCCCCAACGCCAGTCCGTGTTCTCCCCCTGATCAGTGGTGATGGCAGCCTTGGCGACGGGTATCTGACAGGCCCACGTGGAAAACGGTCAAGCCATATGAAATAGTGCCGGTTGTTTATGGCCCCTGCTCGATTACTCGGCCGTACGACAGTCCCCTGCCAGACTTGTATGATCGTACAGATGGTCGTATCGACTAAAACGACCAGGATCGCAGAGACCGATTCCCTTTGGGCGTCTCATCCCAGACCGGATCTCCCAGGGGTCGCAGTGGTTGTGGCCCTGGTGAGCGAACCAGGAGACGAGCTCGCGGGATCGGTCTCGAAAGGGAAAAGACGTTTCTTTCTCCACGTTGGGGCAGACAACAACGTGCATCATCGACTCCATGGAGAGCGCCAAGAGGCTCCGTGAGCAGGCCAGCTCGTGCCCCGAAGGAGACAGGGTAATCGCTAGTTCAAGGAAGATCAGCCATCGGTGCGGTGCGTCTTGTGGTTTCCTTCACCATAACAGATTTGAGTATCTGAGCGCGGCAGGGCGTATGCTCCAGTCCAATAGTATCATGATTAGATCGTCCAGGTAGCGAACTTCCGCAGGGCTAGCTTTGGCGACTATGGCGTTTGGACGGTGGAGCGAAGAGAATACCATAATAACAAGAGGGAGGAACTGTGGCCTGAGAAACAAGGCTGCAGTATCAGGCAGTGATGTGCCTTCTCGGGACAAACTACCGGCTCCGATGCGGGTACGCTAGTCCCAAAGAGTACTTAGCAGATCTGATCACCGAGATCCTCCGTTGGCCAATCAGCGGCCTAGAAATGGTCGCCGTTCAACTTAGCATCAGACGATCGACCGTGGCTGCAAGAGCGTTCGATGGGCGACCAGGATCCGAGAGGTTGGAGGAAGCAGAACCCTGCACACAACAACGATAATCGGGAGATCCTCCATCTCCCTATCGTCTTGTCAAGGCGGTTTTGATCAGCTAAGTCGCAATCACCAGCAGAGCGATCAGCACAAGCCTAACTGGTAATTAATCTTTGATCATTGATGGTTGATGGTTGCCGCTATGCGTAGAGTCCCAACAGCGACCAACGAAGAGCTTGGAAAGACTAACTATATTTTCAAGATATGACCTCCGCTGCGATTATAGACAAGCTAAATCATCTCATGCTTCCCCAGATATGGGAAACGATCTTCACCCAATCATACAGCCTGGTTTTAAGTTCCATCGTGACAAATTCTCGCTGCCGTTCTTCCCCCCACCGTTCGACCGAAACCACACGGAAAGGCCTTGGCTAGCCCTTATCGAGAACGTCTTGCGAGGCGTAACGTCTTCCACCCCCGTCGATCAAGCAACAGCCCGAGAAAGCGGATGCGACTAGGACTAAAGGCCAGTCCGTCGTTGTTCGTCTCGTTTTTACCACGCCAGTGTCAGTCAGGGATTTCATCGCTGCGGCGCAGGACCTCAACCTGCGGTTGTCACTGGCGTCAGCACCGACATGACGAATACGCAGAAACCCTGCACGGAAGTAGTGGTAAGTCCATACGATTATTATTACTCCTACCATACTAAGAGAGCATTTCTGCGCTCTGTTGGACCTCGTATCATGACTACAGTCCGACCTAGGATTGCCCCATGAGGCTACTGCTACTCTGCTGCTGTAACAGACCATGGGTCAGATCCGATCAGATCACACCAAGTGTTCGTATGGTAAGTAATGGAAGTAATCGTTGTTTTCGGCGAGAAATTTCCGTGGTTCTCCCATCGACAGCGGTATGAAACGGCCGTCCCATAACATGTCAACTGTTGACCTCATGTCTGGCACCCTAGACTTAAACGATAGTCTTAAGAACGTATGCTTTACACGGGCGGGCGGAGCCTAAAATCGATCCAACCCATCATCTTTGGGATCCAGCCACTCTTCCTCTCCAGTCTGTCTCTCTGTCAGCGCCGCATAAGCATCCACACCACGAATTGGAAAACCGGACATTGATCGTTGATCGCACTCTTGCTCTCTCCACCAACCCCTCCGGAGCCCTGGTTACCTCATGAGCTCGGTACCAGTTGACGATCTGCTCTAGATTTAGAGAATACTCTAGAGGAAATACAGTCTAACGGCGTGGCAACAACTTCCGTTCCTTGTTCTACAGTAATCCCAGCGATGATCCACTAACTATCCAGCAGACAGGATTGTAATCGCATGGGCCATTCTCAGCGAGCGGAAAAGGTTTACCTTGTGGCGCTGACCAATAAGAGGTCAAAACCATGTCGCTTTCGCACCGCGCAAGTACTCTAAAACCGACCAAGAACCACATCCCACCGATATCTCCGCTCAGAGAGGATGGCAAAGAACATTACAGGCGATGATGAAGGGGTAATGTACCGACAGGGATTGATCGAGACGCGCGACATAGAGTACCTAGACGCCCGGCACTCGGAGACTCCGGTAGCACGAAGGCTCCGTTCCCCGCCCTCTCGTTGTTTTATGCCGAAAGTTGCGCAACGGCTTTTTTTATAGATAGTCAAAATGGATTTTGCACCCTGAGCCGATGCCTCAACTCCACCCAACAAGTGGATCGTTAGCCTTGACTAACAACCGCTAACCACCAACAGGCCAGTAAAAAGGCCGTTTTGGCGAGAGTCGTGCAGGGGTACGAACGTCAGATGGCCGGTTTCATTTAGAACCTCTGCAAATGTTCCAACAATCGTTAAGCCTGGAGCGAATCGACCTGCTTATTTCCCTCTTTCTCCAAGGCCCTCAGCTGATAGTTAGTGACTACCTGGACTGTTGCAAATCCTAGCGAAATGAACAGGGTCTGACGACTCGTGCTTAATTTACTCTCTCTAACTACGTGCCATTATTCATCAAAGATAGGGTGTGGGGGTGTAAGTGAGTGTGTGAAAACCAAAAACGGTAAATAACCATAAACAAAATAAACTAGACACAAAAACTCAAAACTCAAAAAGACCGAAACAGATCAGAAAATGTCACTGTTCGATTTTTGGGACCAAGCCCTTCAACATTTGGAATTATTCAAATAGGGCTACCTAACTAGCTAGCGGTAGTACGATGTACGGGAGTACCTGTGCGGCACGGATGGTTCGTGGCCTCCTTTTTCCGGGAAGCGTTAAAGTAGCCTACCACTACTAAGTATACCTAGCCCGAGCGTCACTACTAACGAGCTATGTACTCCCTACGCAGGCCGTACTTACTACTGAAGAGGAGGGGTCGGGGCGTTCGGGATTTCGGGGCCAGAACTGACGCCCCCGCATATCGGCTCAATCAACGAGATACGGAGTACACCAGGCAATATTGGTAGTTTGTTTCGTTGGGGCGAGGTTGAGAGATTGCGACAGAATATGTGTCATAGTCATGCATAATCATACAGTAAGTAGGGTAGGTAGGTATGTACAGTACATACAACAAGGCGAGACGAGCCAGCTAAGCAGTACGTAGGTAATAATAGCTAATGAGGCGGGGAACGGGTGAGGGGCACGGACACAGATACATACCAATTCGCCCTGCACGTACTGTACTCCAATTGTGTACTCCGTACAGCTTGTTGGGAAAACGATGATGATTGGCATTAGTTAGTTAGTAGTCAGGATGACCAACCAACCAACCAACCACCGCAAACATGCATCTTCGAAACAAGAGAAGCAAAAAAAGAAAAGATACATGCAGGTCTGGCCGCTGGCTTGCAGGTCGATATCGGGCGGTGAAGGCTGCACCTCAGACCCTGCTTCTGTAGCGTGCGATCTGGGCTCGTCTCTGGGATCGGGATTCGGGGGGAAAAGAGGGAAAAAGAGAGATGGGCTTTTTTGCGACCATCCATCGGGTCCGCTGACCGATTATTTGGAAAGTAGTAATAGTACTATAGTTACTACTAACTAATCGGGGACCGATTTTGTTTTGCCTCCCTCCTCCCCCATCCCTTGCATCGGGCCTCGTGTTGGCTTGCCGCATGTTTTTTAGGTTTAACGACTTACCCTACTGTTCACCGCACAATGCTTGTCATCCAACGATATGCATTTGGAAGGTTGGAACGGTCTGAGGTCTACTGGAAGGGATCAGGGACAAGTGATTAGGATCTATGTTCTGTTATTGATAGATAACGCTATTGGTACAAAGTCTTGGTGGAACCAAGGAGGAAAACGTTGCAGGGTATTCAGCAAAGTTGAGCAGAAAATCGACATATGAGATATAGTAACTGTGCAAAAGGGCCCCGTAGAAGAGGCAACCAGGTAGTACACATTAGACCTGATGGTTCCAACAATCCTAATAGAACCCGACAAAATATCGCTCACAACAACAGTATAGACTGGGGTATTCGAGGCCAGTTTAGGACCTATACAATATATATCCAGACGCAGAAAATATGTACCGACGGGCTAATGCTCAAGCGATGAGACTTCCCGCATTTTCATAATCATGCCACCAATATGCGGGACAGTGAACTCCCTCCAAGCCAGACCCCATGTAGAACGCCGTGAAAAAGAAGACCCAATTGGAAATCAGTTCAGCAATGAATCGAGGCCCATGCGTGAGTCCCGACTGGGGGCGGCGGCTCCACAACGAGGCTCTTCCGAGGGTCCGGTCCAGGAATTCGACAGCGAGCTAGAGCGCTGGTGAGAGACAGGCGATGGCAAACTGGGTCCCCAGCGAGGGAACAACGGTGCGTCTGCCCATTGCTCCGCGGTCTTGGTCTGTTCATCGCGGAATTGCAGAGCAGGCAGGCTGCCCCTTCGCAACTCTCCATAGTTAGAGCGAGTGTCGACAGGAAGAGGCAGGAGCTGCGGGGAGGGAAGAGTGCGAGGAGAAGCGGAAGAGATAGAGCTGTGGTCAGAGACCATTGACGGAGCGGTGCTTGATGCCTCAGAGAAAGCCGGTGATGTCATGGATGGCTCAATGGGACGGGCAGACGCAGGGTAGGTGAAGATAGGCGACAGGCGGCGCTGATTGTCGACAGTGGCAGACTCTCTCCTCTCGTAGGAGGGAGAAGAAGCACCAGAGGGGACAGGTGACAGGTTGACAGTGGCAGAGTCAATGTTAATCTTGGGGGAAGTCGCCCAGGACAGACGGGGACTGCGCATCGAGGCACGGGGGTAGGGCGCTTCGATTCTGCCATTGTATGTTCGGGAGGCAGAGATAGGAACTCCTCTCCTCTTGCGGTTCATGCTGCCGTTCCACCAGTTCTTGACGGCGTTGTCGCTGCGGTTGCCCAGTCGTCGGGCAATCTCGGCCCATCGCTTGCCCATCTCGTTGACCATGCGCTCGATCATGACTCCTTCTTCGTTGGAAATGGGCTCGTGGTTCAGAGAGGGCTTCAGGTTCTGGTGGAATCTCTCTCTGCATTGCTTGGGCGAGCGGTAGTGCATGTGCTGGGAGATGCGAACCCAGTTGTTGGGTCCTTGTTCGCGCACCAGCTGCAGCAGTGCCTGGTCCTCTTCAGGGACCCAGGGCCCACGACGGTGTGCGGGAGCCATTGCTATAAGTTTGAGAGTAGATTTCTAGATTGGCAGAAGCTGGATGCCTGTTAGCAACTTGTCCTGAGATGTGCAAATCACCACCCCAGCGCCCTAGTGCTGACAATGTCTCCCAAGCGAACCAGCGTCCGTTGGGTTTGCCTAAGCAGGGAGGGGTAGAGAGGGTAAGGCAAGTTCGAGGAACTTACTTGAAGGTGTGAACAGAGTTGACTCAAGTGTGTTGGAGTGAGATGGACGGAGTGACAAATAGTCTGCAGGACAATGGGAATCTAGAAGGATGACTGGAAGAAAGGATTTGTCGTGTGGAAGTCTGGAAGAATATATGGAATTCTGAGGAGCGGGAGTCGAGTAGATATGCACACGAGAGGATCCCTTGGAGGATGCAGCGGGAGGAGACTAACGCTTCGTCGTACCGCGCTATGGGGAAACAATTCCAGATCTCAGATCTTCGGCCTGACAGCTTTCAGCCAACAAAGTGGGTAAAGTATATCAAATCATTGTAGCTAGGGTGTGGCTGTTCGCGATAATGCAGCCGCCATGGGAGAGAGTGGGCACCAGCCCAAGTGGGTTCGCGGGTTGGCGGGAAAAAAGGCTCGATGGGCCCCAGATGAGCGTAACCAAAGTATGGTATGGTATTATATTATGGGCCAGGGCGGTAATTTTACCATCAACTACTCGCGGTAAGTTTGGTATCACTGCCCGGTCTGCCACATCCTCCCTGAACTCAAACTGCCCAGATCGTGGGGAGGCTAGGCCACTTGGTGCCAGCAGGGCCTTCAAGGGTACATCCAGAAATTCGCCGGGGACGGTAATCATTCCTTACGGTAAGTTACGGCATTTTCTGTAACAATCATTTCTGCTGCAGGTGAACAGCGGGTCCCCTGACTTCATCTCTGTTCAGACAGAGCACACAGACCGAGCCAGCGTCGGGAACTCCGTCAGTCTAAGTGACACGCCGTCAGCCATACACCCCTGCTCGAGTTGTACACTCATCTGTCCATGTGGAAATGGTCGTTTTAGGAACCGAAGGTAGCGCACTCTGAGGAGTCAGCTTGGCCCTAGCGGCCATCTAGCCCTATGGTTTCCAGCTCTTTCAGATTCAGTCACGTCTGGGAGCACTGGCCTCGTACGGGACCTGGCAACAGGGGTATTCTTCATTGTGTGTTTCCTCCCATGGTGGTGACCGGGATAATACAGGGCTACGGTTTGGACAGCGTAACTTACCGAGGATCATATGGATAACCCGCACGTAATAATGGTAATCATGCCGAGTGCTAGTCGTCCAGCGCTGAAACATACCTGGACCTGCAGTTCAGATCCCGCCGTAACAATAATACCTTTGTGGCTTGTGAATGTGTGGCTTGTGTAATATTCCCGAACTTCTTCGAGGCAGATCTGTCATCCGCTGAAAGGATCCCGACCTAGCGTCAAGATCCCAGGTCTCAATTGGGGGTTGCACTGGCCATTCATTGGCAGACGAGTCCATACCAGAGCCAGCAAACCTGTTCGACCCACTGGACATGCTAGCAAGCAACAATCGAATCCGATTATTGACTCCCTTGGGTCTCATTCTGCGAAGTGTTTCCTCGATCCCTACCCCGGCGGGTAACACACAATTGAGATCGTTACTCCATTCGAGCCTTACAAGATTTGCACAGTCAGCCAGCCATAAGAGCCAGCGTCCACTCCATTGGGATCTCATCAACGCTAATAATTCCTTGCTGATAACGGTACCTGGAGTATAGGATCTGAGCCCCTTGAGCCTCAGGGAACTTCGCTCGGACGGATGGCTGTTGTCATGACTGATCGTCCGGCTCTGCCCTGCAGCGCTTACGGGGATCTTACTGGGTGTATTCTTCATTCCTGAAGGTCTTATTGGTGCGGCTGCGCGATAATGATCCGCCTTCCAGATTAGGGCAGACTCTCTCCTCCAGATTCTCCTCTCCTCATCCACCGTTCACGAGTCCTTGTGGCTTCACACTGTGGATTTCAGCTGTGGCTCATCAGCGGATTTACTCGTGTTGTGACAATAGTCCAGAAAAATAATCTCATTATCAAACTCTACCATTGCATGTCCCCCGCTCGTATCCTCAGCCGCGGCATTGTCGAGTATCACACAAGCCATAAACTGCGCCACAGATCGTATTCGATCTCATATTTTCTAATACTTTAAAACAACCCTGTGGCGTTCATCATAGTGACTTAACCTCTTCTGGTAACATTACATAACCTTCTCTTCTTCAGCTCTCCCGTTCGAACGGCTAGCACGCGATGCTAGCAGAGCTACCGCGCGGAACATATTTGTCACCCTTGGCGATCAAAATCTCCTAGTCGAGATTTCCCCATCTGGCTTTCGACTCCAGAAAGAAGAAAACAAGCCGCTGTCAATGCACGTCAGTATCTGTCATCCATGACAGATTGATCCACGCTCCTCCGCAAAGGCCAGTTGAAGGAGTTATTGACGTTTGGAACCATTTCTTATCAAAACAGCCAGTGCACCGCTTGTCGGTTCAAGCCGCCGGTAACCAAATATTCGAATCATTGTCATTTGTATAATAACAAATGTCGCAGACGTCACCACATATTGCTCCTGTTGCCTTCATCTACAACCAGCAGGGTGCATGTCGGTAATATAATTGTCGATTGGATACTGCTAAACTCAGTGCCCTGCTTATGCCACGCTTTTTGCCGTTGTAGTATCTGCAAACGGCCTGCAGGTCACGAAGAAACGTGGTCCTCCTGTCGACGGCCATTTCAGGAGACCATCTCTACAATATCACCTACGATTGGCTCATAGTCAATATCAGAAAATTCTAGGACGCGTGTTTAGAAATGTGGGTATGGGGTGGAGCAAGGGGGAGGCAACAACGCCGTTCCATACTGTACGTACTCGGTGCACACCGATTCCCTCCAGATAACCTTTCGATTGAATCTGTTTAGCACTTGAGCATAGGTGTATCTTTCAGGTTCTCATCTACGCCTTATGCGATCTATAGCTATCCCTGAGGGCGATCCTACAGCACCATGGTCTCCGAAACAAGCTCTGGGTCTCGATATATATCTTGGTGGTTCTGCAGCAGCATACGATGTCACATACGAAGTATATCGCAATACGACTCTAACATAGGAGGTCAAGGCACCATCTGAGCATTGATGATATGGTGGTTAGGGGATAAGTGCCTATACGGATTTCGATAGAATTGAGTTTAATGCTGACAAAAACTTCTTGATCTCAAGTGGGTCTGCGTTTATACATACTGCGGACCCCGTTTCTCGGCGTGGTCTTGGTACATCCGAAGATTGTGAATGGTCGGAGCTACGCTCGGTTTTCTATTACTCTGTGCGCTACGTTATCGAGGTTAGAGACCACGTCTAATTGTCAGGGTCGAGGTAATTGACCAGTAGAGCACGAGAGTTGCGACATGACTGGCACCGTCGAGACGATCTGGGTGCTATTCAGAGTTTTAATTGGACAGCCACACAAACCTACCGGAAACCTGGGCCATGGTCGATTTCTAGTCTTACCGGTTTTGACGCCAATAGTACGATATGGTTCAAGTCTCGATCCCCGATCTCCTTGAGGCTAGTTATTGAGACGTCAGCCATCAGCACTTACCAGGGAGCGCACCCCAAATTTCAGTGAGCGATTGTCTGTGGGGAAAAACAGACTGCTGCTGAGCTCCTGATGAAACTGTCTAGGGGATGGCCTATTGCGACTAACATCTCGATCCTCTGTCGGTGCGCAACCTCATTGGAAACACTCCATCATAAGCTCGGACGGTAGGGTTAGATGGTGTCCACTGTCGAGAGTCCGATCAAATCCGCCAGCAAGGAACCTCCAAACAGTCCGCGTCTGATAGTCGGTGGTATTCGATAGTGACAGCCGTTACCATGATCAGTTTAACTACGATCGTCAAGAAACAGTGGCGGTGCATTCCCCGCCGTACCCTCGAAACATTGTATCAGAGATCGACATTATCGAAATATTGAAGTCTAAACAGACGGAATTGAGGCTGACGTTTTTTGTCATTATGGGTCTTCACTGGTTAGTATGTGGCGGTGCGATTCTGTAAGGCCCGAATACCAAAATTACCAGCCGTACTAGCCTGAAATACAGGACCGCCCAGCATGCTTCGATAGCTGTAAAGTATGATACGTAGGTATGGTATGAACTGCATCTGTGGCTCAACGGAACTTCCTCCAGGCCCGAAAAAATGTCTCAGCCACACTCACAATACAGCCTGCCCGTTGGACCTGTTTCCATGGTACAGCAAAGTGATATTGAAACTCTACACTCCCCGGGGATGATATGTTGAACACCATCGGAATTTTAGCATACGAAATACTGACCTACTAGACAAGAACCTAGTGACTGATATCGGCACCCGCTTCCACGGAATCTATGGGGGTCGGCCTCGCTGAGGGAAATTGGTCGGCTCGTGCGTCGCATCGCTTCTGGAACAATAGCGGGATATCACTCAGGAAACCGTTCTCTATAGCGAAACCACCTACACTATGCTTCCAAATCATGTTTCAATAGAGGCATGGCAGTCAGGGGTGTGTGTCAATGTCGTGCACAGAGCCAGGGCAGGGAGATCGGACTGCGATCTCTCTAGCTCACGTGGAAAGCCACGCCCGTGCTCGCACCAAATAACGCTTGGACCAAAAATGCGGCACACGCCCTATAGGATGATCGCCGCCCTTATTCCAAATACCATGCAGAAACATCCTCGGGGCTTCCTATCATCTCTCGAGACTTGACAGGAACCGTTCCCTCCCCGATTCAGCATGGTCGACCCGCCTCACGGCTCTGGAATCTGCAATCCCGTTGATGATCCTATGCAGGATGGAAGTGCCCCGAGCCGTTGGGTCCCAATCTCAGCGTCAGTGTCCACATCATATTTTCTCCTCCTTTGACAGTCCTCGACAAACTGCGTCTGTGTTCGTCCACATCTTACCTCAAACAGACCTCAGGATATCAAAAATATGGAAGCACCCAAGAAAAAGACAAGCTTAGATGTCCAGCGTGTGGATGCTGACTCGGGGACCATCAGGTTCCCGATTCGCCGGCGGCTTGAAGCGCCCTGCACTCGTGTAATGACAAATACTAGATCCCAACCTTACTAGCGCAATCTTTAGCTCAGCACGATCAACCAACCAACTCCTGAATCCAGCTTCGCTTAAAAGCTCCCTGTGC
Source organism: Paecilomyces sp. PK2413 (assembly GCA_023624055.1). Classification (NCBI taxonomy): domain Eukaryota; kingdom Fungi; phylum Ascomycota; class Eurotiomycetes; order Eurotiales; family Thermoascaceae; genus Paecilomyces; species Paecilomyces sp. PK2413. The sequence goes on from JAMADQ010000021.1 coordinate 324,561, forward strand.
TCATGGATGATGATAGGTACCTGAGATGGTCATGTCTTCGTCTTCCAATGAAACGTCGAGTTGCGGTGCAAACCCTGCCCCCGAGTGTGAAGTCATGGAGTAATCGAGGATGGCCTGATCTACCTGGCTTACAAGGATGTCAACGTCGATCGCAAGGTCGCCGAGCTTCTCCAGATTCCAAATGTCCTCTTAGTCCATCGATCTGACCGAACTATTGAATTTTGTGGATCAGATACCATAATGTCGGTGACTCCGTCAGCTAGGGTGCCAACTCTCAACAATTTGCACTTTGGGTGTCAGTTCTCGCCCGCAAACCTACGATTCTGCGAAATGCGTTGTTAGAATGGGAGTAATGACTTCATGCAGTTAGAGCTTCCAATGCAGGATGCTACGATATGAGGATCCCCTTGCTGACCGGTTCCTAACGGCTCCATGCACGTCGAGCGCTTCCAAATCACCCTGGGGTTCCACTCGTCGCGTGAGCCAACAGGATGCAACAAGGACAAGGGGGGGGGATTTCTCGGCCAAACGCCCGGGGAAACTCAATCTGGACGGTACAAACTCAATCTCAGAAAGGTTCCCAGGGGAAAGGTACAGGCGTACGCACCCCGTCCCGGCTATCCGCTAACGCGATCCTCACAACTCTGAACGCCTGTGCAGGCGGATGTCCGATGTGCTTAGTTGGTTTCCCGTCAGGATTCACCGCGCCGGCGGGGTTTCAGCGACTCGGCGAAGTCGTCGAAAAGAAACACATATTGTCATTCAGTGGATTGTCGTTCAATGGTGTGCCTCCTTGGCTCTATGGTCGAGGCACTTAAGCAGGAAGCGGGGACTGGTGTTCTGGACGTCGTCGTAATGCAGCAGGCGCTAGCTACTCCTGGGCTCTCTCATTCTTGATAAGTGAGGATCCATTGCCAGAAGGAGTAACAGATGTTGTAACTCATGGACAATAATAATAATAAAGGGACCGGTGTGCTTGATACGAGACCGCATGGGACGCCAAGCTTTCCCAGAGAAAGAAAAGGGAAGCGAGACCGGAGGGCCCATGATTGTCCAGAGCCTCCAGGCTGTCACATCGATCGACCGTTTATATGAGGCGGTGCACTGTGGCTCGATGATGTGGCACAGAACAATGTGCTCTATCTTTTCCGCTGGACCCAATTTCGACCCTTTTCTCCCCTTCCCGCACCTCCACCACCTCTTCATACCATCCGCAGCTGAACACATCAAGCACAGAGTAGCTCCAGCGGCTGAATCCCGAAAAACTGGGTTGACGCTACCCCCCGGTCGCACTATATCGATATACGATATGCCTTTTGTAGAATAGTCTTGTGTGTCGAACCCCGGTCATTCCATAGAAAGCCCAAAATCCGGATCTGTTCGGCTGCCAGGTCATATTTTGACTGCATAGTACAATCATCCTACCATGGTTTCCATCCCCCTTTCTACGTGGGCCTGTCACTGCCCATGTCAACAACGGCAATAATGATAATAATAATAACAATAATCGTCACCAGAGATCTCAATAACGGCCGACAGAGCAGTTATCTGGCAAACTCTAGTTGTTTCCATGGTTCAGCTATGAGATTAACCTACCATCCTAACTACAGTTCTCCGAGTCAGGCAGCTAGAAGAAGAAAGCGAGAGTTCTCAGCTCTCTCCCTATCTTGTGATTTTGTATCCTTTTCCGATCCCAAATCTCCGGGAAATGAATAATGGGAACAGCGGAGCAGGTATTCCATAGTTACGATTCGATGTCTCCGAAACTGGTCCACACTGTTCCACACCATCAGTCTTGTGTTGGTGTTGTATACCCTACAGTATTGAATGGTATCTGGAAATGGGCGGACATGCCAGTTTTGTGATACCTTCATAGTCAGCCCTTGGTTGACAGCCGGAAACATAATGCGGTGGGAGAACAACGTTGTCGTTGTATCTGTCTAACGCTGGCTCGACCCAGAAAACTACAACCATGCCAAGATAACGCGTTTGCATGGTGGGCACGACTGACTCAAGCAAAGGTCATATCATGTCATCTACTGTGGCTGATACTTTGGGAAACAGTGGCTGTTGAAGTCAGTTTCGAAAGATAGAGCAAGTAATCTTTGCTACTTTTTAATTCTTGAATATGTCTGATACTGCTCCCAAGAGTGATGTAGGCAACAAAGTCTCTGGTATGGCTTATGGCTATTTCTCGTTCTAGTCTGAGTCCTATCGTGCTGGACCTCTCTTTCACCTAGCACTTGAGACGTATGATCTGGGAGAGCCCTAACTATCAGCGGCGAAAGACTGCGCGAACATTATACCTAAGACTCGTCATTTTATCCAGCAGTATATCGCGGCAACGAATCACTTCCTCATCCCTCATGATTTGGCCACCATGTAACTCGTAGATAGCTTCTGCTTGTGCGAGTTTATATTTCTCCGCGAGTTGGACTCTTTGCTTCATTCCATTGTAGTCTAGCCCAGACGTGGCCAAGCAAGCACAGAGGAATCTGACGGGCTTGGGCCAAAAGAGCTCCCCGATCGGTTTATCCACTATCCTTTTCTCAATAAGCAAGCACCAGGCAAGGGAATCAAGCTTGTCTTCTTCGTCTGTTGCTTTCCAATTCTCATGGTTAAACGAATACGCTTCGAAGGCTCTATTGGCGACGCCCATGACCGTGGCGAGTTGATTGGTTTGGGCAAGCGCTTCGAGGCGGTATTTCAACATCTCGAAAATGTCACCGAGCTTCTCGTCGCTAAATTTCTCCTTGTCGTTGAGCAGACGCATTAGTTGGCCATGGAGGGCAATATTTGATGCATTATTGTGTGGACCAGGATTCGCACAGTGAAAATAGAATCGAGCGATATATTTCAGTTTGCTGCGTGTTCTGATTGTTTCGAGAAAACTAATGCCCGTATCATGCTTGTCTGAACCTGTAGGTTTATAACTCCCTGTTTGCACGGGACGCAGTGATTCCCAGCGTGACTTGAATTGTGACAGTGGTATGCCACTGCGGCGTTTGGGATGAAGCGCCCACTCATCGTCTTGAGCAGAAAAATTGATTTTTTGTTCGTCAGCGATATGATCAAACCTCTTATATGAATCGTATATAGAGTGCGCAAATGAAATATACGTTGAGTCTTGGCGAATTTCAACTATCTTTTGTGACTCTTCAATTGCGATACTGGTTTTTAAAATTGCACTTGCAACCATGCTTCCACACGCCCGACTAAGGCTGGAGTTAACTGGCCAAGAACTGCCCTCTGCCTCTGGACCTGCTCCAGTGATCCCGGTAGCATTAATGTACTTTGTCTCCATCACGTTCGGATGGACAATCCAGCCCCCGGAGTAACATGAGGTCATGAACAGGGTGACGGGGATGCCAGGCTGCACAGCACGTCTGACATCTTCTACTCGGAGGTTTGGTTTGTATCCTCCAAGAGCTACACCGAATGTTTCCAGGTCCCCATGGCCAAAAATCAGGACGAGCAAGTGCTGGTTTTCATTCTTGGCCAGGAGCGATTGTTCGCGCAGGGTTGACAAGAAACATTCTAAAAGATCCTTCCGTGAGACAACGCGTAAATTGCCACTTTTTTTGGTCCCTGGCAGCATGTTCTTATCGAGGACAACTCTCTGCTCTCCTTTTGGATCCCCATGTGCGTATTCTCCGTACTTCTGTACAAGGTCTTCAGGGTCCTCGCTAGTCATCCAGATCTGAGACGATGCTGACCCACGGAGATGAGAGAAGAGGTAATGAAACAGATAAAAGTCCGAGAATAACCAGCCATCCTCCATTGGACTAGCTTGGCCTTGGTCATCTATGATGCCACAAACTGCGATAAGGCGGGTTCTTGGGCCAATATCGGGTGGACAGACTGTTGCAAATGAGACACCATTATACAAGTCCTTTGTGGCTCTGGGGGTACTCCCAACAGAATAAATGCCTGGAATAGACTCTGGAGTAATGGTAGGCATGATAAGTTAACTCTTGGAGCCCTAGGCTCGTAGGCAATCGCCTACCTCCTTCCCGTTTGGGACTAGCTCGACGCACATGAGATAGATAGGTAGCTGGAGCTTGACTCCATAGAAAATCAAGCTCTTTATCTCTTTCTATCTGCAGTTCGTAGGCTGTCAGATTATAGCCCCGGAGTTTCATTTTTATTAAAATCAACAGTTCTAGTTATCCCAAAGACTATTTACTTTCCTACAAAGAATCTATATAAAGCAAAATCCAACCTTTATTAAAGACCTATATAGAAGCAAAATTTAATATCAAAATACTATAGATTACTTAAGAAGACTAGTAATATGGCCTCTAATTAAACTATAAACCTGCCAGACAAGGCACCAGAAAAGATAAATGGAATCAAAAAGCTTACAATATTAACTAAGTTTGATATATAGCTATATTTAGTTAAAAATATTCTATATCCAGTTAATTATGTAGATCTAATTAATATTTTAATTTTCTAATTTATATAATTGTAACTAGACCAATATAATAAATAGAGGAAGACCTTTATAACTATTAGAAGTTAGATTATAGTATAACTAGATCTCAGTATTATCAAAAAGTTTTACCAACTACCTAACAAGCCTATCTATATAGACAAATACATCATAGCAATTAAAAGAATTATTATTAAAAAAGAATATATAAAACTAAAGATTATATAGAAAGCAGTAGTAAGAATATATTATTACTAATATAGATTAACTAAATAATATATTATTACTTACTGCAAAGCTATTACAAAAGCAAATAACCTTAATCTTACTATTATCCTATAATGTGCAGCAATACTGCTACTCAAAAAATTCAAGAAAGAACTACCAAATTAGACTAGTATATAGTACTACTCCTAACCAAAGAATAAAGCAAATATAATAACAAAAGGAGAATTTTAATAACTTTGCTATAATACTATTAATATAATAAGAGATTAAGATATTAATCTTATAATAGTAAAGAATAATACCTCTATAATATTAATATCTTTAAATGTAAATACAACAAAGTCCAAATCAAAGGATAAGAAATCCAAGGATATTAGTAAACCCCTATTTAAAAAAAAGGACCCTGCAGAATATACAAAAAAACTATATAAAAAAAATAATACCTATAATAGAAGATGCAGATACTGTAATTTTAATAATTATAATCTATATACTTGCTTCTATCTTATTGAAGAAAAACCAGCCTTTTTCAAATCCAGGAATAATATATAATATTGGATTACTAATTGTAAGGAACTGGAGTTCCGGGGGGGCTGGTAGGCAATTAGGTTGACCAGCAAGTATAGTAAGAGCCTTGGTATCTTCTGTATAGGGCTTTTCTGGCTCCTAACTACTCCTACTAAAAGGGTTTAGTATAAGAATTCTAGTATAGAATACTATTCAGAAGATAGATATAGTATTATATTAGAATAGATTGCTGGCTTCTTTAAGGTAGTAATCTAGAACCTTAATATAAACTATTTAAAATCTCTAAAATCTTGGATATTTAAGAATCCCATACTATTATTCTACTTTATATTTATATATTATATCCTTGTATATAAATTCCTTTGGGAGTTTAGGGACTTTAGAATATTAAAGTCAGATTACCTGTTTAGAACCTAGTAGAAGACTAAAATTCTAATATTATTTCTTTTCTTAATAAGGCTTGTCTTTGAACCATTAATTAAAATATTATATAGAATTTTAATATTATTATAAATAATAGTAGCAGGTAGTAGCTAATTCTTTAAATTATAGGAGCAGCTTCTAGATAATTAGAGATTTATATAGAGGATAGTATTACTAAGGGGTTAATACTATATAGTGAAAATAGTAAAGTCTGTTATTATAATTTTATTAAAAATAATAATCTTCCTTCTTTGCCCTGTATATAATCTCTATTCCCAAATATATCTAATATAGTTATTGGATATATTTTTAAATAAGAATAAGTACTAATAATATAGCAATAGGTTTAAAAAGCTTTTTTCTAATTATTTTCTGTGTTTATTTAGAGCTTTAGTTTTATAAATATATTAATCTGGAAAGTAATAAAAATAAACACTAATATATATAATAATCAAAATACCTTCTAAGAGAGATTAAAGCAATATATAATATAGCTGCAGTAAGAATACTGCTTATAAATTAATCCTTCTAATAAGTTTTCTGATATTAATGTTAAAATAAGGGTTAAAACTAATATAATATTGCTTAGCCTGGCAATATATTATTTTTATCTGGGAATATTACCCCTATTCTTGTATCTCCCCCTTTATAGAATAAAATTAGAACTAAGCTTTAAGAAAAAATAACTACTATTATAAGATTGTTAGAATAGAATACTACTATAATTTCTGTTTTTTTTTTCTCTGGCTACTGCTGAAATATCAGAGATTTTAACTATTATTATAATGCCAGAAAGATAATCTTCCTTATAAAATAATATTATTCTTTTTATAACTATTAATTAGATAATTAATTTCTTTTTTTTTCTGTAGTTCTCTTCCAAGGACCTATTAGTAGAGCTAAAGGTGCCTTCAGAGTTATATTGTGATTAGTTTGTGCCTTTGCTATTAATCTTTTTCTTGTTAATCTTGACAAGAATACAAGCAGTCCTTTCTGGTACAGCCGGGTTAAAATCTTTGGTTATATATAAAAAGGGTTATTCTTTTATTGTTGAATCTGCTGGTTTGTAAGGAACTAGAGTTCCGGGGGGGCTGGTAGGCAATTAGGTCGACCAGCTAGTATAGCAAGAGCCTTGGTATCTCCCATACAGGGCCCTTCTGGCTCCTAGCCGCTCCCACTAAAAGGATTTAGCATGAGAATTCTAGTATAGAATACTATTCAAAAGATAGGTATAGTATTATATTAGAATAAATTACTAGCTTCTTCAAGATAATAATCTAAAACCTTAATATAGACTATTTAAAATCTCTAGAACCTCAGATATTCAAAAACCCTATACTATTACCCCACTTCATGTTCATATGCTATATCCTCGTATATGAGTTCCTTCGGAAGTTCAGGGATTTCAGAATGCCAAAGTCAGATTACCTGTTTAGAACCTAATAGAAAACTAGAATCCTAATATTATCTCCCTCCTTAATAAGGCTCGTCCTCAAACTATCAGTTAAGATATTGTATAGAGCTTTAATATTACTATAAATAATAATAATAAATAATAGCTAGCTCTTTAAACTATAAAAACAGCTTCTAAATAATCAGAGATTTATATAAAGGGCAGTATTACTAGAAGATTAATACTATATAATAAAAATAGTAAAGTTTATTATTATAATTTTACTGAAAACAACAATCTTCCCTCTTTGCCCTGCATATAATCTCCATCCCTAAATACATCTAATATAACTATTGGATATATTTTTAAATAAAAATAAATACTAATAATATAGCAGCAGATTTAAAAAGCTTTTTTCTAATTATTTTCTGTATTTGTTTGGAGCTTTAGCTCTATAGATATATTAATCTAAAAAATAATAAAGATAAATACTAATATATATAATAGTCAAAATACCTCCCAAAAAAGATTAAGATAATATACAATATAGCCACAGCAAGAATACCACTTATAGACTAATCCCTCTAATAAATTTTCTGATATTACTATCAAAATAAGGGTCAAAGCTAATATAATATTATTTAGTCTGGCAATATATTATTCCTATCCAGAGATATTACTCCTGTTTCTATATCTCCCCCTTTATAAAATAAAATTAGAGCTAAGCTTCAAGAAAAAATAGCTACTATTATAAAACTATTAAAATAGAATATTACTATAACTTCTACTTCCTTTCTTCTGACTACTACTAAAATACCAGGAATTCTAATTACTATTATAATACCAAAGAGATAACCTCTTTTATAAAATAGTATTATTCCTTTTATAATTATTAATCAGATAATTAATCCCTCTCTTCCTTTATAATCCCCTCCAGAGGACCCATTGGCAGAGCCAGAGATGCCTCTAGAATTATATTATAATTGGTTTATGCCTCTATTATTAATCTCCTTCTTATTAGTCTTGATAAGAGTATAGGCAGCCCTTTCTAATACAGCCAGATTAAAATCCTTAACTATATATAAGAAGGATTATTTTTTTATTACTAAGTCTATTGGCCCTACCAAATCTGGAATAGCTTCTATTCATATAGTAAAAAAGATACAGAAAGAGATAATAATAGTAAAGAAGGTTATTAGTATAAGAATCTAGATTAAACTAACCACTATTAAAATACCAGAATAGATTATTACTACTATTATTGTTGATATAGTAATAGAGGATAGTTCTGCTACTTCCAAGATTATACCAGAATTATCCTTTTTTCAAAACTTTCCTTTTATATTCAGGGTGATGTGTCTCTACTGTACCAAGTAAATAGAAAGAGAGTTAATAATCTACTATATATATTCTTATACTATAACAAAGTATAATCAGTACTATACTAAGTATAAGGTTTGTATAGTAATTTCAGATTATTTTAAAGATAAATTAACTTGTCTATAGGAGCTTGGCCAAGAAATTTACTTTTCAAAAAATTCAGAATCTTTTATAAAGTCTTTGAAAAGATATACTTTCTATATAGATTTATACCAGCAGAAAACTATATCTAAATAGACTATAAACTAGTTTGTAGTTACTATTTTATTAACTCTATCCATATATAAATAAAAGATGCTCCGGCTATAGAAGCAATCATTTAATCTCCTTAGTATAATAATAAAAGATATATATTAAATACAAAAAATTATATATAAAATATATAATATTCCTCCCTTTAATAACAAAAAAGATAAAAACAATAATTCTACAGAATTCTATAATAGTAAAGTAATTAATAATTAGGAGATTCTTTTTTTAATAGAAGATTTAGGCCTATTTTTAAATCTTAATACCAGGAATAGCCTGGCTAAATAAAAATATTTCTAATTAGACTGTTTCCTAGTATCCTTATTAAAACTCCAAAACCTATATCTATAGAATAAAATAGAGAAAGAATAATACTATTTTATAACAAACTAATTAAGTAAACCCCAAAACCCTATAAATAAAAAGAAAACCTTTATTAATTATATTACTTTTTTTTTAATATCTTTTTTAGAAGCTAGCTTGCAAGCAAATCTTTAATAAATCTATTCTAACTCCTATATTTAACCAATAATTCCTAAACATACTCAAAATCAGCCTTAGGCTGCTATAAGTTTTTATAAAATAGATAGTCCTTCTATTTAATTAAATATTATTTCTTCCTGCATATTATTTACTTATTTAAGATGTCTTTAACCTCCTATTCTAATTTATTATTAATTAGAATTGATTCTAAATATTTAGATTATTCTCTCTGCTGCTGTTGGTAGGGTTCTAATAAAAATATATAAAAAACTAAATATATTTAGCCCAGGCTTTTTGGTAGTTTAAAATAATAGACTTACTTATTAATAGTCTCAATAATTTTATAGAATCCTAAGTATTTATTATCTAGTTTCTTGATCAATCTATCTATCCAGATATTCTTTATTAAAAAACAGATATAATCTCCTATAACATAGGATTTAGGCTTATAAATCCTATTATAATATTTAACTTACTAATTAAAAGCCTGTTATAAATATTCTTCTAATTTAAACCTAGTCTCAACTATCTCTTTTAAGCAATCTTCTACTACTAGAATATCCCTTTTCCTCCTGGAATCATATTTATCCCAACTTCCGGAATAGAATCTATATAAGGCATAAAAGGATATTGTTCCTATAAATATATATTTGGAATTATTATATATAAATTCAGCTATAAACAGTAATAAAATCTAATTATCCTAATAATAATTTATATAGATATAAAGGTAATATTCTAATATTTAATTCTGCCTCTCTGTTTAACTATCAGTCTAAAGATAAAAGATAATACTTATTAATTTAGTAATTCAAATACTATAGTATAGTTCTATCTAATAGTTACTTATAAATAAGGATCTCCTATCTAATATAATTAACTATAAGAATCCAAAGTAATTATAAATATAATCTATAACTAAATTAACTAATTTATCAGCTTTCATAGTCTTTTAGAAAAAAATATAGAATACTATCTTTATATAATAATCTATAATTACCAATATAGAATTATAGCTAATTCCTCCTTTTATAAATAGAGGCAGTTCTACTATAAAATCCATAAAAATATTTTACTACAGTCTCTTTAAGATTAATAATAAACTCAGCTATCTATATAATTTATACCTAGGATTTCTACTTCTCTGACAAATATTATATATTACCATATATTCTTATACATCCCTTTTTATCTTAGGCCAGTAGAATTATCTTCAAAGCAACTCCTACATCTTAAAAACCCCTTAATATCCAATATATAGATTATTATAATATATTCTTAAAAATTTATACTTTACAGTAGGTATATTTAATATATATATAATACTATCCTTTTATAGTAATTCTTTATTATCTAATTATTATACTACTTCTAAATTATTCCCAGGGCTATATTCTTGTAATTCCCTAGTTTTCTCTAAAATAAAGGCATCCCTTACTTAAAGCTGCTTTAGTATAAAAAGCAAGCTAGAAATCATATTCCTCTAGATTAATTCCTCTTTAATTATTTTAATAACTAGTATTCTCTATACTAAGTATTCTAGACTATTTATATTTCTATTCTGTCTAAGTGCTTTCTGCAGAGGGCTTTCCCATATATACTTATACTAAGTTTTATACCGGAGCTTTTTCTGTAGAATCAGAAAAAGTTCTATTTAGATCTCTATTTTAAAAAATCTAAAGTCAGACCTTCTAAATAGGATATCTATAATATTAAACTGTTCTGGTTTATATTTAATCTGGAAATTATATACTATTAATAATTTGGCCTATCTAGCTTATCTATTATTTAATATCTTTATAATAAAGAAATAATACAAGTTTATATAATTACTCTATACTTATATAAAATAAGTACTATCTTTTAAATAATATTACTAATATTTAAAAGCTTTAATAATAGCCAGTAGTTCTTAATTATAGATCTTATAACAAGTTTCAATATCTATAAACTTTTGCATATAATATACTATAGGATACCAAGATTCTCCCTTCTAACTCCCATCCAGCTTGCTATTAGCTCTCTGGAAAAGTATAATAGCAAAAGCAAATCCTAATATATTAATTACTAATTTAATTAGCTTTTCCAAATTAAAATATCTTAACACTAATAAAATTATAAATACTAATTTTAATTTTTTAAATACTTCTATAGCCTCTAAAATCCTAATAAATATTTTAATCTTCTTTCTATAAATACTTCCTTTTAATAGACCCATCAAAGGGACTGTCTTCATAAAATAGTTATAAGTAAATCTCTAAAAAAATCTAATAAATTCCAAAAAGATCTATATTTCTTTAAAAGATTTAGACTTTAACTAGCCTTGGATAGTCTTTATTTTATTAGAATCTATTTCTACTCCATTCTTTCTAACAAGGAAACCAAGGAATTTAATCTTTTCTTTATAAAATTCATATTTAAATATTTTTATATATAGTTTATACTTTTAAAATCTTTTTAATACCTAAACTATATACTTCTTATGCTCTTTAACAAAATTGGAGAAGATCAGAATATTATTAAAATAGACTATACAGCAGATATCTAATAACCCCTATAATACTTAATTAATATAGGCTTAAAAAGTAGCCAGAGCATTATACAAACCAAAAGATATTATTATATATTTAAAATATCTATATTAGATTTAAAAGACAGTCTTCTATTTATCCCTATAGTAGATTTATATCTAATAATAGGTATCCCTAAGATTAAGCTTAGTATAGATCTTGGAACCAACTAATCAATTAAACATTTCATCTACTCTAAACAAAGAATATCTATTTTTCACAGTAATATTATTCAAAACTTTATAATTTATACAAAATCTTAATATACCATCTGCCTTTAAAATAAATAAGATAGATACCTCCATAGAACTAATTAAAAATCTAATCTATTCTTTCTACTGCATGTCTTCTAGATATCTTTACAAAATATCTAATTCTTTAACAGAAAGGTTATATAATAATTCCTATAGCAATATAATCCTATCAAATAATTAAATCTTATATTTACCTATTTTGGAAGATAATATATTTATCCCTTCTTTAAAAAAGACTTCTACATACTATTAATATACCAGAGGTAAATTATTTAATATAACAAAATCAATCTGTTTACTATAGAATAGATAAATCATCTTTCTTTTAATAATCTTAAAAAATCACCAAAAAGTTTTAATCTTTATCTATAGTAATTATAACAATTAATATCTCTATTTTATAAAGGACTAATCTACTATTAAATTATATTTATATAGCTATAACTTTCTAAAAAGAATTATTAATCCAAATATCAAAATAACATTATATATCACCTTATACTACTCTATCTTACCTTTAGAATTGATAATATAGATTTTAGTAATAAATTATTTATATTTTATAATCTAGAATCTATTAACACCTTTAAAACTAATATATTTATAGAAATTAATTAGAATACTATAATTTATTACTAATTCTAGACTTATAAATAACTAATCTGCCCCAGAGTTAATAAGGGTTTCTTTCTTAAATATATCCCTTGGAAGGTGCAATTGCACTAGTATATACAAAGAATCTCCTAAGATAGAACTGGATAAAAAAAGACTTATAATAATAAAATTATCTTTATTCTTTTTAAAACTAATATTTTTTTTCTTTAGATAAACTTCATTTTTTTATATATAGTCTATTTTATTATAGTCAAAGCAATAACTCTTCTTTTGGTATTATACTTATTTTTTAAATAATAGTCTAGGATATTTCTTTTAAAGATTTTTATTATTTTTATATCTATCTATATCTATTTTTCTCTTTTGGAAAGATAAAGCTTCCTTTAATAATATATTTATTGCTAATCTAACTAAAACTAAAGATATAGATTAACTAAAGGCTTTAAACTTCTTTTAATTTAATTTCCAGTTTATAGCTAGAAAAACTAGCTAGATAATATTTATAGAGATGTCTTAATAATTTAATAGGCCTATCTGAATCTCAAATTATAATTTTACATAAAAAATACAGGATTAGATAATTCCATTATTATTAAATCCTTTGTCTTAATTTAATTTAGCTTAGTTCTATTCAAACTAATACAGAAAGACTCTAATAATTTAATTTAAATATTATATTAGATTCTGGAACCTTACCATAATAGTCTATTCTCAGAATTAGGGATTATTAAACAGGTCAAATAATTATACTTTAAACTCTATCCAGAATAATATCTTAAATTCAAAATCCTCTTACTAGTATATCTAGGATTGGATAAACTTCCCTTCTAATAAAACTACTATATAGAAGACCTTTTAGTCTTTAATTTCAAATAATAAATTATAATAGGCCAAGTATTTATCTATATATTAGTACTATTAATAATAAGTATTTAGTGTAATAGCTCAATACTTTTAAAAATCAGAGAGTTTTATCCTTAATATAGATTTAGAATAATTTACAAGAAGAAGCTCTATAAATTCCTAAATAGTTACAGTCTCTTCCGGAGGGATTCTGATAGGTTCCTTCCCTTAGAATCCTGATATTAAGGATTCCGGCATTATCTGCAAGCTAGGACCTTTGTCAGGGAGCTTATTAAAATAATTAGTACCTTTAGATATATTATAATATATCAAGCAATCCAAATTATAAGAAACTAGAATTCTGGAGAAGTTGGTAGGTAATTAGATTAACCAGCTAGTATAACAAAAGCCTTAGTATCTTTTATATAGGGCTCTTCCGGCTCCTAGCCACTTCTACTAAAAAGATTTAATATAAGAATTCTAGTATAGAATACTATTCAGAAGGTAGATATAATATTATATTAAAATAGATTACTGGCTTCTTCAAGACAACAATTTAGAACCTTAATATAGACTATCTAGAACCTTTAGAATCTCAGGCATTCAAGAACCCCACACTATTACCCCACTTCATACTCATATACTATATCCTTATATACAAGTTCCTTCGGGAGTTCGGGGACTTCAGGATGCCAAAGTCAGATTACCTATTTGGGGCCTAGTAGAGGACTAGGATCCTGACATGGTTTTATTAAATCTAGAGTAGCTTTTACTTATGTAGTAAAGAAGATATAGAAAGAAATAATAATAGTAAAAAAAATTATTAGTATAGAAATCTAGACTAAACTAGCTATTATTGAAATATTGAAATAAACTACTATTGCTGCCATTATTAATATAGTAGTAGAAGATAGTCCTGCTGCCTCTAAGGCTATACCAGAATTATCCTTTTTTTAAGATTTTCTTTCTATGTCCAGGGTAATGTATCTCTGCTACACCAAGTAGATAGAAAGAAAGTTAATAATCTATTATATATATCTTTATATTATAATAAAATATAATTAATACTATATTAAATATAAGGCTTATATAATAATTCTAGACTATTTTAAAGATAAGTTAACTTATCTACAGAAGCTTAATTAAGAAGTTTATTTTTTAGGAAATTTAGAGTCTTTTATAAAGTCTCTGAAGAGGTATACTTCTTATATAGATTTATACTAATAAAAAACTATATCTAAACAAGCTATAGACCAGCTTATAACTGCTATCCTATTAGCTTTATCTATATACAAATAGAAAATATTCCAGTTATAAAAACAATTATTTAATCTCTTTAATATAATAATAAAAGATATATATTAAATACAAAAAATTATATATAAAATATATAGTATTCCTCCCTTTAATAATAAAAAGGATAAGAATAATAATTCTATAGAATTCTATAATAATAAAATAATTAATAATTAGGAGATTCTTTTTTTAGTAAAAGGTTTAGACCTGTTTTTAGATTTTAGTACCAGGAATAGTCTGGTTAAATAAAAATATTTCTAATTAGATTATTCTTTAGTATTCTTATTAAAACTCCAAAACCTATATCTGCAGAATAAAATAAAAAAAGAGTAATATTATTTTGTAGTAAACTAATCAAATAAATTCCAAAATTCTATAGGTAAAAAGGGAATCTTTACTAATTGTATTACTTTTTTTTTAATATCTTTTTTGGGAACTAGCTTATAAGTAGATCTCTAATAGATTTATTCCAGCTTCTATATTCAATTAATAATTCCTGGATATACTCAAGGTTAGTCTTAGGCTGCTATAAATTTTTATAAGATAGATAGTTCTTTTACTTAATTAAATATTGTTTCTTCCTATATATTATTTACTTATTTAAGATATCTTTAACCTCCTATTCTGGTTTATTATTAATTAGAATTAATTTCAGATACTTAGGTTGTTCTTCCTGCTGCTGTTGGTAGGGTTTTAATAAAAATATATAGAAGATTAGGTATATTTAGCCTAGGCTTTTTGGTAATTTAAAATAATAGGCTTACTTATTAATAATCTTAATGATTTTATAGGATTTCAAGTATTTATTATCTAGTTTCTTGATTAGTCTATCTATCTAAATATTTTTTATTAAAAGATAGATATAGTCTTCTATAACATAGAATTTAGATTTATAGATTCTATTATAATGCTTAGCTTATTAGCTAGAAACCTGTTATAGATATTCTTCTAATTTAGATCTAATCTTAGTTATCTTCTTTAAATAATTTTCTACTGCCAGAACATCTCCTTTCCTTCCGGAATCATATTTGTCCCAACTTCCGGGATAGAATCTATATAAGATATAGAAGGATATTGTTTCTATAAATATATACTTAGAATTATTATATATGAATTTAGCTATAAATAATAATAAAATCTAATTATTCTAATAGTAGTTTATATAGATATAAAGATAATATTTCAATATCTAATTCTGCCTTTCTATTTAACCATTAGTTTGAGGATAAAAGACAATACTTATTAGTTTGGTAGTTTAAATACTATAATATAGCTCTATCCAATAATTATTTATAAATAAGAATCTTCTATCTAATATAATTAACTGTAGAGATCCAAAATAATTATAGATATAATCTATAATCAGATTAGTTAGTTTATTAGCTTTTATAATCTTTTGGGAAGAAATATAGAGTATTATCTTTATATAATAATCTATAATTATTAGTATAGAATTATAGCTAATTCTTCTTTTTATAAATAAAGGCAGTTTTATTATAAAATCTATAAAAATATTCTATTATAGTCTCTTTAGAATTAGTAGTAGATTTAACTATTTATATAACTTATATTTAAGACTTCTGCTTCTCTAATAGATGTTATATATTATTATATATTCTTATATATTTCTTCTTATTTTAGGCTAGTAGAATTGTCTTTGAAGTAATTTCTATATTTTGGAAACTCCTTAATATCCAGTATATAGATTATTATAATATATTTTTAAGAGTTTGTATTTTATAATAGATATATTTAATATATATATGATATTATCCTTTTATAGTAGTTTTTTATTATCTAGTTATTATATTACTTTTAAATTATTCCCAGGGCTATATTTTTATAGTTCCTTAATTTTTTCTAAAACAAAGGTATTCCTTGTTTAAAGCTGCTTTAGTATAAAAAACAGGCTAGGAATTATATTTCTCTAGATTAATTCCTTTTTAATTATTTTAATAACTAATATTCTCTGTACTAAATATTCTAGATTATTTATATTTTTATTCTATCTGAATACTTCCTGCAGAGGACTTTCCTGTATATATTTATATTAAGTTTTATACCAGAGTTTTTTCTGTAAAATTAGAAGAAGCCCTATTTAAATCTCTATCTCAAAAAATCTAAAATTAAACCTTCTAGATAGAATATTTATAATATTAAACTGTCCTAATTTATATTTAATCTAGAAATTATATACTGCCAATAATTCAGCCTATTTAACTTACCTATTATTTAACATCTTTATAATAAAGAAATAGTACAAGTTTATATAATTATTTTATACTTATATAGGATAAGCACTATCCTCTAAATAATATTACTAGTATTTAAAAGTTTTAATAATAACTAATAATTCTTAATTATAGATCTTATAGCAAGTTTTAATATCTATAAACTTTTATATATAATATACTATAAAATACTAAGGTTTTTCCTTTTAATTCCTATTTGACTTGCTATTAGCTCTCTGGAAGAATATAGTAATAAGGACAAATCCTAATATATTAATTATTAGTTTGATTAGCTTCTTTAGATTAAAATATTTTAATATTAATAAAATTATAAATATTAATTTTAATTCTTTAAATACTTCTGCAGCCTCTGGAGTCTAGATAAATATTCTGGTTTTCTTTTTATAAATACTTTCTTTTAATAGACTTGTTAAAGGGGCTATCTTTATAAAATAATTATAAATAAATCTCTAAAAGAATCTAATAAATCTTAAAAAGATCTATACTTCTTTAAAGGATTTAGACTCTAGCTAATTTTAGATAATCTTTATTTTATTAGAGTCTATTTCTACTCTATCCTTTCTAATAAGGAAACTAAGGAATTTAACCCTTTTTTTATGAAATTTATATTTAGATATCTTTATATATAGTTTATGTTTTTAAAGCCTTTTTAATATTTAAGCTATATACTTCTTATGCTCTTTAATAGAATTGGAAAAGATTAGAATATTATTAAGATAGACTATACAATAGATATTTAATAATCTCTATAATGTTTAATTAATATAGACTTAAAAAATAGCCAGAATATTATATAAACTAAAGGATATTATTATATATTCAAAATGTCTGTATTAGATTCAAAAGATAATCTTCCATTTATTTCTATAGCAGATTTATATCCAATAGTAGATATCTTTAAGATTAAGCTTAGTATAAATCTTGGAGCCAATTAATTAATCAAATATTTTATCTATTCTGGATAAAGAATATCTATTTTTTATAATAATATTATTTAGAGCTTTATAATCTATACAAAGCCTTAATATACTATCTGCCTTTAGAATAAATAAGACAGGTACCTCTAT
This sequence comes from Paecilomyces sp. PK2413, assembly GCA_023624055.1. Classification (NCBI taxonomy): domain Eukaryota; kingdom Fungi; phylum Ascomycota; class Eurotiomycetes; order Eurotiales; family Thermoascaceae; genus Paecilomyces; species Paecilomyces sp. PK2413. Next base: position 342,577 of record JAMADQ010000021.1, read on the forward strand.
AAAACTAATTAAAGGTTTAATTTATTCTTTCTACTGCATGTCTTCTAGATATCTTTGTAGGATATCTAATTCTTTAATAAAAAGGTTATATAATAGTTCTTATAGTAGTATAGTTCTATTAAACAATTAAATCTTATATTTACCTGTTTTAGAAGATAATATACTTATTCTTTTTTTAAAAAAGACTTTTACATACTATTAATATATTAGAGATAAATTATTTAATATAATAAGATTAATCTATTTATTATAGAATAGATAAATTATCTCTCCTCTAATAATCTTAAAAAATTATTAAAGAGTTTTAATCTTTATTTATAATAGTTATAGTAATTAATATTTCTATTTTATAGAGAATTAATCTACTATTAGATTATATTTATATAGCTATAACTTTCCAAGAAAAACTATTAATCCAAATATTAAAATAATATTATATATTATCTTATACTACTCTATCTTATCTTTAGAATTAATAATATAGATTTTAATAATAAATTATCTATATTTTATAATTTAGAATCTATCAATATCTTTAAAACTAATATATTTATAGAAGTTAATTAGAATACTATAATTTATTACTAGTTCCAGATTTATAAATAATTAATTTGTCCTGGAATTAATAAGGGCTTCCTCCTTAAATATATCCCTTGGAAGGTACAGTTATACCAATATATATAAAAAATCTTCTGGTATAGAATTGGATAGGAAAAAGCTTATAATAATAAAATTATCTTTATTCTTTTTAAGACTAGTATCTTTTTTCTTTGGACAAGCTTTATTTTTTTATATATAGCCTATTTTGCTATAGTTAAAGCAATAACCCTTTTTTTAATATTATACTTATTCTTTAAATAATAGTTTAGGATATTTCTTTTAAAGATCTTTATTATTCTTATATCTATCTATACCTACTTTTCTCTTTTAGAAAGATAGAGCTTCCTTTAATAATATATTTATTGCTAGTCTAGCTGGAACTAAAGATATAGATTAATTAAAGACTTTAGATTTTTTTTGGTTTAATTCCTAGTTTATAGCTAGAGAAACTAGCTAAATAATACTTATAGAAATATCTTAATAGTTTAATAGGCCTATCTGAATCTCAAATTATAATTTTACATAGAAAATATAAAATTAGATAATTCTATTATTATTAAACCCTTTATCTTAATTTAATTTAGTTTGATTTTATTTAAACTAATACAAAAAGGCTCTAGCAATTTGATTTAGATATTATATTAGATTCTGGAATCTTACTATAACAGTCTATCCTTGGAATTAGAGATTATTAAGTAGATTAAGTAACTATGCTTTAAACTCTATCCAGAATGGTATTTTAAATTCAGGATTCTCTTATTAATATATCCAGGACTAGATAGATTCCTCTTCTAATAGAGCTATTATATAGGAGACCTTTTAGTCTTTAATTTTAAATAACAAATTATAATGGGTTAAGTACTTATTTATATATTGGTACTATTAATAATAAATATTCAATATAGTAGCTTAATACTTCTGAAGATTAGAAAGCTTCATCCTTAATATAGATTTAGAATAATTTATAAGGAGAAGTTTTATAAGCTTCTAAATAATTATAATTTTTTCTAGAAGGGTTTTAATAGGTTTCCTTTTTCAAGATTCTAATATTAAGGATTCTAGTATTATCTGTAAGCTAGAATCTTTATTAGAAAGCTTACTAAAATAATTAGTACCTTTAGGCATATTATAATATATTAAATAATCCAAACTATAAGAAACTGGAGTTCTGGGGAGGCTAATAGGTAATTAAATTAATCAACAAGTATAATAAAAGCCTTAGTATCTCTTATATAGAATCCTTCTAGCTTCTAGCTACTTCTACTAAAAGGGTTTAGTATAAGAATTCTAATATAGAATATTATTCAGAAAGTAGATGTAATATTATATTAGAACAGATTATTAACTTCTTTAAGGTAATAATCTAGAATCTTAATATAGATTATCTAGAATCTCTAGAATCTCAGGTATTTAAGAATCCTGCACTATTACCCTGCTTTATACTCATATACTATATCCTTGTATACAAATTCCTTTGGGAGTTTGGGGACTTCAGAATGCCAAAGTCAGATTACCTGTTCGGGGCCTAGTAGGGGACTAGGATCCTGACACTAATATAGCTTTAAAGTAGAACTCAAGCCTTACCATTACTACCATATCTTAAGATATTAAATAATTTATAGATATTGCTTATTCTGGACAGATAATATTTACAATACTTCTGGCTTAGATAGCAGATACTAAATTGTTAAGCAATATATATAATAACAGATTCTAGTTCATCAAATATTAAGACTTTAATCAAAATAAAAGATATAACTATAATTATACAAATAGCATTATAAAACAGTATAAAGATAAAGGAAATATTAAATTAGATCTTTAATTAAATAAAGACAAGTTCAATACTATTCTTATATAGGCATATTATAATCCAGACCTTAAATATAGTCTACTATTAATTATCAGTATAATAAAAACCTATAGGATATAGCATAATATTAAAGAGAATAAGCTCTTAGATATAAAAATAAATAAACTCAAGGGATTTATCTATAAATATAATAATATATTCTAGCTAAAGTTAATAGGCCCAACTATTATAGTAATAGTTATATCTAAGTTATTATATTATTAATTAAGATATATCAGCATCTTTAAAATATAATTATTAATTAAGAATATAAAACTAACTAATATAAAGTTAAAAAGAAATAATAGCTTTTACTATAAAATATACAGACTATTAAAAGTAAAGAGACTTATATTCTATAATATCCAGCTACATTAGTTATAGCTAAAAAAATTCTTTTATACAGACCTTTAACTAATAAAGCTCTAGGAGATTTAGAAATTTAATTATTATCTTATTATAATCAATAGTTATACTAAACTCTAATTTATTAGATTTGTCAAAGTAAAGAATAATGCCTCTAAAGAAATAATTATATTTATAAAAGGTTTTAAGAATGCTATAAAGCATTATCTAAAGGTATAAAAAATTAATAGCAGAAAAGAATTCTATAACTTCAGGGACTAAACACTTAGTAAAGGTATATTTATAGAGCTAATATTACTACAGACTCCAAAAGTTAATAGAATATCAGAATATTATAGAGAATATATTAATTTCCTTACTTATATAATAATTATTGTATTAAGATTATTTAAATTACTTTAACTATTAGTAATAAATATTACAGTATATATTACTAACTATCTCCCAGAAAAGAATAAGAATAAATCACCTGCTACAAAGTAGAGGAAAGTACTTAATATACCAAATCACTATTCTATCCTAGAATACCTATATATTTGGGAATGCAAAATATATATTTATATACCAAAGGAAGATTGGAAACAGGCATTCAAGATATTATTGCATATTAGAATTAGCTATCTTATCAGATATAAAGAAGATAACAATTATATCTATAAGGTTTGATATTTAGATATAGGCAAAATAAAGATTTTAAAAGATATTATATTTTTTGAGAATTCAGAAGATCCTATAAGGGATATAATATTAAAGTCTATATTAACTCTCTCTAAGGATCTAGCACCTAGAGGACAAGATATAATAATGCCTATAAATCAAATAAAGAAATTACAGATAATTAATCTTATCTATTCTATTATTAAAGAATCTAATTAGTATAAGATTACTATATTATTTCCAACTCTGCAACTTCAGAAGAATATATAGAACTATAGGATTAAATAGATAATAAAGGATCTAAAGATACTCTAACTAATAATAGAATATATATAAAAAGGACTAAAAGAAACTATTAAAAAGGATTTTATTATATTATTTATTAATAAGACTTTCTATAAGTTAAAGGATTTAGAATCTAAAGATAAATATATCCTTTTTACTAAACTACTAAAACCAGAGACTGTAATAATATAGTTTTTGATTAGAAAAAAAAAAGTAATATATTAATATAGAAATAAGTAGGCTAAAAATATAAAAAAGGAAGCTATAAAGAAAATAGAGAAAATACAGAAGAAATCTTTAATTTTTCTAAATATCTATATTATAATATATAACAGACCTCAAGCTTATAATATCAAAATCCCAATAATATATAAGTAGGCAATAGAATCTTTATAAAAAAATAAATAATACAATACTATAAAGATATAGATTAATAAATTCCAGGCAAAGAATATATAGACTTTAATTTACTATCCAAAAAATAAGGATATTTATATACTACCAGACAAATAGATCTTTAATTTAAAGGTTGATGCCAATAGCTATATTAAAGAATATAGAGCCAGATAAATAGTCTATAATAACTTTTAATAGATTAGTAATTATAAATACTATTATAGTTCTATTATTTCCAAAATAGTAATAAAGATATTTATAATATTAATAGCTATATGTTATTTAAAATAGATGCAGTGTAATATTATAATAATATATTTAAATGCTATATTAGAAAATAACAAAGTCTATATATAATAACCAGTTAGCTTTTAGAAGGTAAAAGAGATAATCTGCCTACTAAAACATGTCCTGTATAGTCTATATTAATTAGGATACCTATAGAATAAAATCTTTATAAAAAAGCTTAAAAAGATAGAATTTAAATCTTTAGACAAAGATTTCTGTATATTAATTTATTAAGGAAAATACTTTATTATTATCTATATTAATAATATACTGATAGCAGCAGATACTATAAAAGAAATAAAGAATTTTATTACCAAATTAAGTAAGTAATTTAGGATTAAAATCTTAGAAGAACCTAATCAATTTCTAAAATATAAATTATTCTAAAAAAATAATACTATTATAATAAGCTAAGCAAATTATATTCTTAAAATATTAAAAGCTTCTAGATTCTATAATAGCTGTATAGGAAAGATTTCAATTCTTATAAAATCTATATATAAGGTTTAGATCTCCAAAGGAACTGCTAATATAAAGACTATCTTCTAATATTAAACTATTATTGGCAAGCTGAATTAACTAACTATTAAAACATATTCTAATATTATTCAGGCAGTTAATTACCTTTAAAAGAAATTAGCTAATCCCAATAAAAATAATATCTTAGTAATAAAATAATTTTTAAAATATCTATACCAGAATCCAGACTATAGTATAGAGATAAGATCTAATCCAAATAAGAATATAGAAATCTATATTAATGCAAGCTACCAAAATAATCTAGACAAAAAGTTAATAAAAGGATTTATTATCCTTTATAAAGGATTCCTAATATTATAGTATAACAAGAAATAATAGATTATTATACTATCTACTATAATTATAGAATTCTATACTCTAGATTTTATTATAAAGAAAACAATCTTTATTTAAAAACTAGTTATTATACTAGAACTGGAAAACAATATAAAATCAATTATTATCTATATAAACACTACCAATACTACTATACTGGCAGAGAATAGTAGCTATAAATTAATTATCAAATAATTTAATAATTACTACTTTTTTATTTGAAATGTAATATTAAATAGGATAGCAGAACTGCTAAAAATTAATAAAAAAAAGAATTCTACAAATAGCTTTACTAAGTCTTTAAATTATATAAAGTTTAAAAACTTCAAAACACTAATCAGATTAAAGGAACTGGATAGCAAAAAGAATAAAAATAATAAAAATAAATCTGAACACCACAATAAATAAATAATTTCCATATTAGAAAATTATCTAGGTATTAATTAGTAGTTAAGGGAAATATCTTGAAGCCCTAGGCTTATAGGCAATCACCTACCTCCTTCCCGTTTGGGACTAGCTCGATGCACATGAGATAGATAGGTAGCTGGAGCTTGACTCTATAGAGAATCAAGCTCTTCATCTCCTTCCATCTGCAGTTCGTAGGCTGTCATTAACTGATCTGCAGCTATCATCAGAGTAAGATATTTCTCTGTCCGGGAGTAATGATTCACCGTCAGAGCGGGACAGCGAGTGAATACTACTGTCCAAATCTCGTGGCTGCCTGCAGACTAGCATGGTGAATGACTCTGTGTCCGCTTGATTTTCCATGGTCCTAACGTGGTTAATGGAGGGGGTCGAAGTCTAACCACGGTTATTGTTCCACTGGTCTACATAGGTTGTATGTCTGCCTACCTAGACACGTGTATTACAGCTAGCAAAATAGTAAGGGGAAGCAATCAAAACAAGTTCTCCAGATATATGAATCCGCTTATCCATATTTGCTTCCGTGATCGTAGGATTCGAGAACTAGTTACTCTTGCGCACCTGAAGTCCTGCTAGGTATTTAATGGTGCCAAGTTATATATATATATGTTCCGGCAAGTTGAGATGGTGGACTCGGTAGCAACACCTTTCTCAAATAGATATAAAACCCGAAAACTTCTTTCCAGTCTTGCATCATCCCATGATACTGCAGTCTAACGACACAAATCAGCTTTATCATCGCGTTGCTTGAATTCGAACCCATGAGATAATAATGCCTTGCAAGTAGCCTGAGGCATCTCCGATTCGGTGAGGTCACTCCGCACCCGCCCGCGCTTGTCCGAATCGGGGAGTTGCGCAGCTCCGCCTGCATCTTCTGCCGAGTCAGCGACCACGGCGAACTCATTTCATCTACCTCTCAACTTCATATTACTTTGGTCTTTCTTACCTATATATTTGCTACTATACATTGAGTTGGCTCACCGTCAACAAAGATCAGTCCTTATCTACCGCTCGCCATCCCCAGTGCTGCAGCCATGGAAGTGGCCAGCGCCCAGCAACCTTCCCTCGATCCTCAATATCAAAACGACCCCAACGTCACCTCCAACGCCATGGATACTACAATGGACATTGACATGGACCTCGACCTAGGTCCACTACCTGAGCCGGAGGCCATTGAAACTGTGAGCTACCAGTTGCGACTGCGCTCATCCACTACCGCCATCTAACGCCTAACAACAGGAGCAGGACCCAATGCAAGCGAGCGTTGGTGCAGACGAAGGCGCAGTGGACCACCTCGAAGAAGAAGCGACGTACGAGAAAGTCCATGTTAGAGGTGTCGACGAGTTGGCTACAGATGACATCAAGCGATTCGCGACGGAACACTTCAACCTTGAGGAACCATCTCGTATTGAGTGGATCGACGACACATCGGCTAACATTGTCTACTCATCGGCGGAGGTTGGCTTACAAGCTCTGGCTGCACTTACTCAGGTCGGAGTGGAGGATGCTTCGGCGCTGCCATATCTGCGATTGCGGAGCGGAAAGACACTGTCGAGCCATCCAGACTCTGTCCTGCAAGTGCGGTCGGCCGTTAAAACCGACAAGAAAAAGCCACGAGCACACGAAGCGAGTCGGTTCTATCTTATGCATCCTGAACATGATCCTCGGGAACGGCTGCGCAGAGAACTCTCAGAGAGGAGGCGACACGGCAGAAGGGACGATAGCGAGGGTGACTACACACGGCGCCGATTCGATGACCGAGAACATCGCCGCCGAAGAGACCGGGGTGAAGAAGAAGGGTTCAGTGCTGGCATGTATGATGACGAGCCCACAGAACACACGGATGCAGATCGGGGCCGCAATCGGTCTCGTCGTGGCAGACGGGCCGAATTGTTCCCAGACCGCGATGATGAGTCTGGCCGTCTCCGTGGTCGCAGTGCTTCTCCAGGTCGTGACCTGCTAGATGAGGATAGCAGAGACGATAGCGACCGTCGCAGACGGTTCCGTGAGCGATCCCCTCATGTGTCTCGGCGGAATGAAGGCAGAGAGCTATTCCCATCCAACGGAAGTGACTCAAACTCACGAGAGCTCTTTCCCAACAAAACGGCTTCTACATATCTGAAGAAAGAGTTGTTCCCAACTAAAACCGCCAGTAACCATCGTCGATCCGATGCGTTTGATGCAGCAGACGAGACGGCGGAGTCCTTGGCGAAGCGAATTACCGTTCCCTTAGTCGACGGAGCTCAAGACCAGGATAGTTCACGCCGTAATGCCAATGTCGAGCTCTTCCCGCAGTCTGGAGGAAACGGTGTCAGTATTCGCGGTGCAGCCACCCAGGATTCAGGGCTGTCTATCCGTGGCGCAGCGAACGGCCTGTCTATAAAGGGTCGAGGAGCATCAGTCCGAGAGTTGTTCCCATCGAAGTACGGAAACAACACCGGAAAGGAACTGTTTTCTGACAAGCTGGAAGGAAGAGGGGGGCGGCGTCGCAAGGCAGAGGATATGTTCTCCTGAGGAGTATGGTCTCACGAGCTTCGCATATTGCATATATCAGTCTCATGGAATACTGGCTAAGAGACGTCTGCTAGAGCATCTTGCAAAGTCATAGGAGGAGTTCAGGGATTTGGTTCATGATACTATTTCACGATTCGAAGCTACAGTCCGGGTGGAAAAATTACTTAAAACCCCATAACGACTCTGCGTTTAATAGATTCCCAAATATGAAAATGATGATTTTTGCATCAAATGACTCTCTATACATCCCGTAGCCTGAAAATAAAGTATCTCTGCAGCCCTTAATAAATCTAGTCGATGATGGACTTTGTTCGGCCCCGCGATTGGGCACGCGGGGATATCAGTAATCACCATCCAATCAGCACATGCGGCAACTTCCCTCCGCAATCTATCAAGCAGAAGCACCTTTTCCCTCCTCAATAATACAACGAGGGCAATACAATCTGGTGGCAGGCCAGAGGAAGAAAAGAGATATGACATCAAAAGCCCCAGACCCGACGCAGTTACCACTCGCAAGTATTTTGGTGGCGCGTTTTCTGCGGTCCAACAATTACACGGAGACCCTCGACGCCTTCATCCGCGAGGCAGGCCTTCCGTCTAATGCGGGGCAGGTAAACAGCAAGACAGAAGGGGCAGATGGATGGACGATCGAGAGTGTTATTGAGGAGAAGAAGGCCTTTGACCAAACGGTGAACTTTGAGAGGTATGGGGATGAGGATGCACGGGAGAAGAGGGATCGGTGGAGTAGCCCAGGTAAGTGGTTCTGGATGGTCTCAAGCTGCTGTTTAGTTTTGTATGACTGGCTGTTATTTATGATACATGCAATATTTTGTTCTTCTAGTGACTTTAGAGGGGTGGTTTCTCTATTTTATTTTCTCTGTTATGTTACCTCCTGTGGCTTGCCGATCATAAACTGTGACTGGGGAAACTCTCCAGGCATTATAGTGATATTCAGCTTTTTTATGCTTATTCTTATTCCATTCATTTTTACTGACGAGAATGGAAAAAAGCACCGTCAAAACCTGCTACAATACATACACCGAGCTCTTCCAATTTGCTCTCCGTGTCTGTACAGCCTTGGGAGCGCCAATCTTCTGGAGAGGTAGATGCAGCTTTCAAATCAACCTATATAATTGCTACAGGAGCTGACAGACGACTGAACTTGTTCAAAACTTCTGCGGACCATGAAGCCGCCGCCTCATTCTCAGGACTGACTGATTCGCCTATCCTGTCGCATGTTACGATCCGTGGCGGATCCTACCAGCTAGCCACGAGCATGTCCGGACAGCTGCTTCTGCTTCGAGACTCCGAAGTCCTGCATCGACGAAAAGACCACACGAAGTACGTTGTCCAGGTTACTGCTCATGAGCAACCGGATTCAAATACGGTGTGGGTCGCGACAGCTGGCTGGGATGGCAGAATCCTGATATATTCTTTGGATCTTGAGCACGATGCAGGAAACACTGCTGCTTCATTAGCAATCGGAGAGCCACGAGCAAAAATCCAGCTTCCGACTAATCCAGAATCGATTATCTTTGTCAGGCACACAGAGACTGGGGAATTAATACTTCTCGCCTCGAGAAGGGATTCGACCTATATCTACTACTACGAAGTTTCCTCAGAACCATCACAGGCGGCGGGGGAGGAAAGCAATAGGCCATATGAGCCCCGTCTTCTGGGAAAGCAGAACTTGGCCCCGCACTCCAATGCCTGGGTTGCCTTCTCGCCGTCTTATCTTGCTCTGAGCCCTCATGATCCAGGATTGTTAGCAGTGGCTACATCGACTCTACCGCATATGAAGGTCATGATCGTACGCCTTCTATTCCCATCTCCAGACGGTAGTTCAACTGGCAATTCCTCTGAAGCCACTTCCGCGGAGCCAGAGACGCAAGTCACGCAAGCTATGGCGGCACTGGCGCTGCAAAACCGTGAAGATGCCGCCATTATCATCCAGGCGAACACCTTGGCTCCCCAGACAGCGTACTCGACGCCGCAGGTTGTCTGGCGGCCAGATGGATCTGGACTTTGGGTAAATGGGGACGATGGTGTTATTAGGGGCATCGAAGCGAAGACGGGAAAGATTGTGGCACTGCTGAAGGACGGACATGAGGTTGGAAGTAAGATCCGGAGTATCTGGGCTGGATGGGTGGATGTTGACGGGAAAGAAGACAAGGAGGAATGGGTGGTTAGTGGCGGCTTTGATAAGAGACTGATCGTCTGGAAGGTATGATAATAAGTACGCCTTGAAGGAGAGATGCTTGGAGAATATGTATTATTGGATATAGAATTTCATTTTGAGATATCTGTCAAGAAGAAAGTGAATCAACCCAGGACACTACGAGAACCATCTATCTGCCCGTCTACGAGGGATATAAAAAAGCAAAACAGTGATTCAGTGAAACGGAATGTAGCCCTCCGTCCATGCACCCTTTCGCCATGGAAAAGCAAGAGAAAAAGGTGTTTGGTAATAGGAGGGCTTGGAGTTCTGATCTCGGCACGAAGATAATTATCCTTCAGCTGTCGCGTGTGGAAAATCACACGACGCTGTACACACAAATGCCTACTCGTAACGTGTCACGAGTTATGGAAACGGAGCGTTGGTGAAGAAAAGAGGGTTAGGGCACTGGGCAGATAGCGTAGCTTGGTACCTTGCAAGTTTACCAAGATCCAAGAAGGAAGGAAAGCGGAAGTATGGACTGTTGCAATGACGTGGGAGAAAAGAATCCGACTTCGTGAGATTCGAATCTATACCTGACTGTAGAAAAAAAAAGTGAAGTGTGGTAACGCTTCTTTTAGGCTACCTTTCGAGATGACGCCGCTGGTATCGAAGAAGACTCGATGGAGATCTTTTCTTTTCTTTTCTTTTATCCGTTCGATCCGTCGCGCATAAGGAAAAACATCAGTCAGGCCATGTCCCTCTCAGGAGCGTCCTTTCTCCCTTGCAGCCAGCAGAACTTTGCCCTCTATTTCGACATGACACATCATCGCGCATTTTTCAAGTTGACCGCCTCCGGTTGGCTGCGTTATGCTTATGCGACCTCGCGCTTACCCTCCTTGCGCTCCTTCTGTGCGGTTGTTAGTTGTGATCCGTTCCCAGGGCCGTGAGCGATCCAGGCATCCGAATGGAAGCGGAGGGTTTCATCATCCACATACCAGAGCCTTCATGGTGCCGTGCAGAGCATGTCTGTGGTTGCGGCGGAACTTGGGGTCGGTACCCTTCAGGGAGGGGTAACGGAAGGTCTTAGGCTTCTTGATGCTGTATAAAGTAGACGAAAGATCAGCAACTTGTCGTCTTCTTATCTTGATGACCGTCTCATTCGGCCGGCGGACCGCATCGTTATCGAAACATCGTGCCGATATTGGTTCTCATGTCCGCTGACAAAAAGATAGTGGTCTCAAGGGAAGGCAATTAACGTACCCGTTTCTGTGAGCCTTCTTGGACTGGTTGTGCTGAGACGAGTTCTTGGACTCTGCGAGTAGGGTATGCGTTAGCAAAATTCCAGGGACATTGAATTGCACTGTCGGTATATTCTAAACTCGTGGGGATCACGTACTGGCCATCTTGACGGATGTGTCGCAACGAAGAGGGTTGACGTTGAACTGGTGATGTCTGTCGTTGAACTTGGATCAAGCAAAAGCCCAAAGTCTCCCCCAGAGGCCCTCGGCTAGGGCTTGCGATGCGATTTGTGTGGGATCTCGCTTACGGATTAGCGCCGGCTGCGGACAACCTCAACGGTTCACCTGGGCCATAGCATCATAATCCAAACAATTCCAAAGCTGTTCGAGTCTATCAGGCCGTATCTTTGACGGTGGAATGGACGATGAAACAGTTATACAGTGTGAATAATGCTGAGGTCTAATCGCTCAGCTCCTGCCATAATCCTGTCTGGTCTTTTCGAGGCTAATACAGACACGCTGTGTCGTGCAAAGTCACCACGGGACTTAGCCATGTGTTCCCAGCCAAAGCTGGTTCTTCATAGCTATGAGGACTTTGCCTAGAAGATCTTCTGCTTGAACCACATTGCCAGTCTCCATGGACTGACTCTGATCACAAGAATACCATGACCGCGATGTTCTGCTATAGTCACGTGATGCAGACCGTCTTCGGAGTTTCGGCAGCAGAGCATATCCCTTCTCATAACTCATAAAGGCGATGCAAGACTTGAACATGGTTAAACAGCGATCACTTGTAGTGTAAATATTACCATGAGGGGTTGATAAGTATCACGAAGTGTGATCACTGCACAGTTCCTGGTAGACCACAGTCATTCGAGCATATCCAGCTAGATGCCATCACGGATGAGCGGATCCTGGGAATATACCTGAACGTTTAACGGTCACCATCTGGTGAGCTCTGCACAATTGTAGCTGTAAAGGAACATACATGTAGGCAAAGGACAACCAAAGAATTATCTTTCAGCCCTCAGAAACCCCTTTCATCGTAGCATTGTTGCCGGTCTGATATGACGCTGGGCCTTTCACGGCTAACATGCGCTCACGTGATGCCAAGCGAAACCTCCGACCGGCGTGGAAACTGCGGCATCCGACTTCGACCTTTGCAACTCAACCCAGCCTCTGAGGGACATCAATCACCATCTTCCTCTGTCTCCCAATTGCACCATGAGCTCTCTTCGGTTCGCCCGGGCTGCTCTCAGAGCTCGCCCTGCCGCTTTCCGCGTCCCTATCCAGCGCCGTGGTTACGCTGAAGCCGTTTCCGACAAGATCAAGCTCTCCCTGGCTCTTCCTCACCAGGTACGGCGTTGCAATCCATTGGTGTTTACCACAACCTGAAATAAGATCGAGACTAACTCCACTGCGTGATACAGAGCGTCTACAAGTCGGCCGATGTGTACGTTATCGCGTCCAATCTATCCGTTTGATCGCGCCGCGCAACGCCTTGTTTTCAACGTACTGACGAGTCTTGGATCAACAGTGTCCAGGTTAACATTCCCGCCGCATCCGGAGAGATGGGTGTTCTCGCCAACCACGTCCCCTCCATTGAGCAGCTGAAGCCCGGCCTTGTTGAGGTCGTTGAGGAGACCGGCAAGAGCAAGCAGTTCTTCCGTACGTGACCCAGAACGTTTGACAGGGACCGGCTTCTGCGTGGTCGCCCTTCTAGACGTTGCTCTGATTCCATGCAATTGGTACTAATTGGAATATCGGTATATAGTGTCCGGAGGATTTGCTGTCGTTCAGCCCGACTCCCAGCTGAGCATTAACGCTGTCGAGGGTTACCCCCTGGAGGACTTCAGCGCTGACGTAAGTATCACCACGTTAGAAATCCCACGATGACAGGATACTTATCAGAGCTTCTTCCAATATAGGCTGTCAGGAACCAGATTGCTGAGGCCCAGAAGATTGCCAACGGTGGTGGCAGTGAGCAGGACATTGCCGAGGCTAAGATTGAACTGGAGGTATGTAAAGTCACGCCTGAAATATAAGTACATGGTGGAAGTGATGCTAACCTCATGACTTAGGTCCTTGAGAGCCTGCAGGCTGTTCTGAAATAGATTACCCTGATGTAAATATCCATTTGCGCTAGCAGTTGCAATCTTGAATGTGTAGAACTATCACTATGCCCGAAAGACTGTCTTCTGCATAATGATAAATTCATTTATATTTTCCACTGAGTGATTGGTATTGTTGAGTGCTCATTGATCGTGCCTTCCTACTGTTGGGACTCTCAGTATGCGGGTCCTGCTTAGTCGTCAACGTTGCGTCCCACGATATTCATGCTTCTCAATATTCTGTCTCTGTTTTCTGCTTTGTTTGTCTTCTGCTGTTAACGTGGATCACGCACAATAACCCACTCTTTCCATTATACTCTGACCAAAAAGATTCATCTCGGACTAAATCTCAAGGTATCTAGCGCATATACATCCCGGCATGTATCCAGGCAAATCTTAAAGCAGATATAGGTGATGTCGATTGCACCTGAACGTCCCACACAGGCTATGCTTAAACGCGGCCTTTGCGTCATTGACGAAACTGCAGCAGTCATGTCTTTCCAGCCGGAAAATCAAGATGCACTGTCGACGCAGCTCTTGAGACACGAGAACCGATCTCCTGGAAGCGACCTGGAAACCTGGCCTCGAAATGAAGTAATCGACAGTGAAGCGGACGATCCAGACGCTCAAAATGTGTCACCGACGGCTCGAGAGATTTCAGGATCTTACAGTCTCATGCATCCTCAGCATGGGCATAATACGAAAGCTGGACCAGAGCTGGAATCCACGAACGCGGAGAAACTCGCTGATCCTATGTCTACACTACACAGGCAGAGTCGTGGGCGCCCGCAATTCCCCATACATCCAGCGACCCCGAGGAAGTACCGTCTGCATCCTTTGGTCACCACTGATCACGAACACAAAAGCCCTCCTGCTCCGATCTCGCCTGGGATTCGCGAAAATGTTCATGATGAAGACCGCGAAGTGGCCGCATATGACACGGACTCTTCCTGGGGAAGCCCGGGTCTTTCTCCTATTAGAGCTCCATACACGTACAAGTGGGACGATAGCCTGTTCGAAGCCAAGCTGGATCTCACGGATGCAGGGGCATCAAGGAGAATTGTTAGGAGGTGGAGCGTATCCGGCTCTCCTGCGGGCATACAAGAGGAACGTCGCTCGTATCCTCCGGTCGAACTGAAGGATGGCAAGCCCGGAGTTCCGAAGCCAATTGCCCCCTCGAACTTGGCCCTCCCATTTGACCTCAAAGACGGGGAGTCTGTTCAACGTTACGTGTCGATGATCACCTCTCGCAACCGTCTATCTCGCTTCTCGAACATCCGCATTGACATAAACCGCCAGAACCGTGAGAAAACTATGGACAAAACTGCCATGGAAGACGCCAGGGTCGGGGCTGCTTTACAAGTAGCTGTTGTCAGGTGCAAGGCGACCTCTCCGAGCAGTCAGTTCACACCTACTGCCCGCTTTCTAAAGATCATATGCACGCTTACCTTTGCTGATCGGGCAAAACATCTGTCTGGCAATGATCTATCGAACAAAACTCAATCACCAGATGATGGTGCCCTGTATCGCTTCAAGCTAGGCATTCATCCATTTATCGTGCAAACCGCCCTTTTTCTTGCCGCTTTCTTCAATCTCGTCTTGAGTACGGGCGTATTGTCTGGCCTAGACGACCTGATTCAACCATACGTTGCAAGGTTCCTTCATATGCTCTTTTGGATTTGCGGAATCTTGAGACTCAATCGCCTCATTCACGTCGACATTTTCTTCACCGGACAGGAGTAAAGAACACGCGGCAATCTATTCGACTCGGTATCATCTCTGTACCAGACCTATCAGCCATGGTTCTTAAGGGATCTACTGGTGGTAACTCGCGTTTCGGGTTTTTCTCTTTATCTTTTCTAGCAGTATGATGATACTAGCACAATTATTCTTATTTTAGAGCCATAGCTCTCGGCAATACAAATCCTTTCATCAAGATTAGATGTTTTCATTGACTTGGAAGCGTATAATACATTCATTATCTAGAAAAGGGCCAACGAGATCAACTTCAATTCCGCCAGACCAACAAGCAGGGTAAGATCATTTAATTCGACTAGATGGGACGCCAAACATTGATATCCCAAGATGGAACCAGAAGTAACAAAGGAGAAAGAACATCACATTTCATAACAAGACGAAGCGAGGCAGGGCATAAATGGACATATACAAAACCCACAAGGGGAGGGAAAGACATATGTGGACATAACAGTGACGTATCGACATAAAGGGGGGGGGGGGAAATAAATCCAAAGAAAAAGGGACCAAGAAAACTAGATGGGAATAGGAATCGAAAAAACGCCAATTACACGAGGACGATTATGCACCCTTAATTTAACCTGTATTCCGCCCGATCCATCCATTGTAAATTTTGGGTGATCTCACCCGTCGTTAGGTAAAAGTAGATGAGTGCTAGTGTCGTTGTTATTGTGTAGAGATTGCGGGACGGATGAGATGAGGAGCGCTGGAGAGTGTGATATAAGTAGAGGATTTTTGAAACTGGTTGAGACTTTTTTCAGTGGTGGAGAGAGACCATGAGAGAGGTCGCGCAGTTCAACGAGGATATGGCTAGGGTGATGAGGCAAGGCAGAGTTTAGGTGAACTCGACGCTGTGCTGTCTTGCTTGTCGCGCCTGAGCTCTCTCTGCCCTTCTTCTTCTTCGATTGCTAGCGTAATCGCCACTTGCCTCTGTACCAGTCCACGTTCCGGGAGAGGTTATACTCCCAGCTCCGTACGGTAAACTGGACGGAGGGATCGGTGGTACTGGGATGTCACTGGGATGGACTGGAGGAGGAGCTGTTGATGGCGGGATGCTGGCACTTGGAGCAGGATGGGCGGTGGATGCACCGCCAGCAGCAGAAGCAGCAGCTTCTTGCTCCCTTCGGATCTCCTCTGCCTGTTGACGCTCTAGTTCCTCAACTCGACGCCATCTCTCAGAGCCTCCTTCATTACCGGACAAAGAACTGACACTACCATGGCGGTGACGAGAGCCTCTTCGCTCTCGATCCCTGCGCCTTGCTTCGCGACTAGCAGCAGCTTCTTCTTCCGTTAGTCTTCTAAGGGTAACATGTCGTCCATCGTTGTGCATCTTCACTTTGACGGATACTGGTGGCGACGCCACATCTTCACGTCGCCTTCTGCTGGTACTGCGACGGCGACGACGATGGCTGGCCGCTAATCCAGACGCAGCACCAGCAAGTTCAGCCTCTGTCTCACTGCCAATCGAATGGTCGTGATGATCACCATATGAAACCGGGGTTTCTCCATGTGTGGGTGGCACAGGAGGAATATCGGAGAGCGGTTGGTCCACGCCCCCAGAGATGATAGGGCCACCAGAAAGTGCCGAATCTCCTTGAAGATGGCTGTGAGTTGGTCGAGTAACATCAGTGGAAGTGACTTCCGTAGGAGTATAGTAGGAGCTCTCCCTCCTATTCCTCCGTGGGAAGAAGCCATCCCCGGTAAACCTCCGTTTACTATTTGCTCGCGCCAATCTTTCCTCTTCAACATCATGCCGACGGATCTCGTCGACCCTTCTCTGCTCATCTTTTTCCTTTCGACTCTTGAAGAGGTTTCTGACGCCCGCGAAGATACCCGCTCCAAGAATTGCATCACGAAGTCCGTGGCCAGCTTTGTCTCCTCTATCGTCATAGTCCGTATAGTAATCGCTGCTGTAGTCCATGGACCCCTGGCTGGGGGGTCTGCTTGGGGGTCTGTCCCTGAGAGGTCTGTGGCTTGGCTGTGGCCTTCCTTCCTCAACACGACTAAGGCTATCCCCAGTGACATCGGTGACATCGTCACTCCTGGCATGGGCAGGTCGATATCTTCCAGACTCTGTGTCGCTTTCCCGGTCTCGTCTTCTGTCGAAGTAGCGTTTGGCGAGACCAGCGCCACCGACAAGAGCACCCAATTCGAGAAGTCTCTTCCCCCATCCGCTGCGACGAGGCTCATCAGAATATTTCTCGTCAATGTACGAGGTTTGCGAATCATCGTAGACACGGCTTCTGCTTCTGCTGCGATCGCGGCGACGGAACAGTGCAGCTAGCCCAGCTCCTGCAGCTCCTGCAGCAGCGGCGCGACCGACATGGCTATGATGTCTGTCTTCGACAACAGATGGGCCCGAGATGTAGCTGCCACGGCTGTCATAGTCGCTCTCGTAACGGCGTTCTTCCGGATCGTAAAGATAGGATAGGATGAACCACACTGCCAGAAGGAGAAAACCGGCGATCGCATACAGAATAAAGAGCGATTCAGGAGACCCGTACAGCGTTAGACCAAGAGGTATTTGAACGATGCCTAAGATTGTCAAGGCACGGCCCAACCATCGGTGCAACTGCAATCAGTTAGCTCGCTTTGTTTAGAAGTTATTAAAGCAATATTGCCTTACCATTATTTTGAGCGGGATGTGGAATCTCCGCCTGCCCTTCTCCGTTTTATGGATGAGCCAACCCCAGAAGACTTGGGCAATGACCATAACATAAATAGCCAATCCGATTCCATGATGGGGGTTTGTCAAGCTCCGTTGCGGACCAACAGCAAACCATCCCAGGACGAAGACGACTGTGGTGAGAAGTAATGTCAATACCTGACACCACGCATGCAGCTTAAAGGCCCAGAATGGATTAAATTGTGTGTAATAACGCATGAGGAGGACCGAAATGGGCACCAGTCCTAAAAATACGATGGCCGCTATGACGCCGTGCGCTATGATCATAGAATGGTATCCGGCCATCTCCCTAAAACGATTTCCCATTCCTAAGACATGTCAGCCCCACATAAAGAACAGTCAGTACAGCATTGCTGCAGCAGTTTACCTCACCATTATATCGCATTGTATCAAAATTGAGGCCCATCAAATTCGGCAAAAGGAAGGTGTTGCGCTGCGTATCCCATGTCCCATCCCCGACATACATCGTGTTGGACGAGTATGTACTACTCCCCGGAGGGGTGAGATCTGGATTGGGCGACATTTCCGTAATCAGCGCCGCTCTCTCTCAGCGTCTTCTCGTCGATACTCCGCTCAATGGAGGCTCCCGAGACGTAGGAATGTCGGCTTTAGCGGAGGGAATCTCTGGAGATCCCCCACTCCGTGGAATGCACCATGCGACAGCGAAAGAAGAGGCGTTTCTCCTGCAGAGCTTGTGAGATATCTGATACTGAATTGATGATAGCAATGACGATCGTGGAGATTGAGCTTCTCGTAGGGCGATAGCTGTTATCGTCCGCTACGGCGGTGAGATAGGAAAGCGGGGAACCTGGTACAAGGAATGTGGATGCGTACGAAGAGCAGTATGAAGTCCAAGCACGACGTCGCCAGATATAGCAAACGGATAATGTTCCTTGGGCACAACAGACAGTCAACTCGAAGGAGCAGAGAAAGACAAGGATAACAGGTCTTGTTTTCCGACTGCCCTGGCAGCAGACGGTCGAGCCCAAAGACAGCGGCTCAGCTGAAGAGGCTGGGAGGTCAACGTTTTGCCATTTGCGGTTTAGCGCGACAACTCATAACCAGGACAACCAGCCGCTTATGTCAGCACTGGCCTTGTTCCTGAGGCCACAACAGCTCTACCACCTGCCGCGATAAGCCTATCAGGATCCACCAATTAGCATACTCTAAACAGCTAGACTATCTAATCAATCAGCCAGTCTCAGATCTCGCACGCCATCGGAGCTCACGCGGACACCGCAAGTCCTTGTGCAGATGGCTTATCTCGAACGACGATGTCCTCCCTGAGAGCCAACTTCCCCTAGACCATGTCCTACTCTCTGGAGTTTCCGCTCACTTGAAACCATATGTCTTCAGTTATCACTCTGTCGCAGCGTAATGTCGCAGACTGAGATCTTCGTCAGGGCCCTCTCGCGGTAGGTTAACTTAGACTCCCTATGATAAGAGATAGGTAGCTAACAGAAACCTACTACTCCATACAGGCTTCTAGGCTGGATATAGTATGATATAACCAACCTAACCGGTGTCCCTGATTAAAATGACTGACCGTGTATTCGAAGTACGATCTGCTGGTCAGCATCATTCTATCCCCAACCGATTCACAACATCCAACGCCGCTCGACTATCGGGCTTTCTATCGACTTTCCCTCCGTCAACGTCCTCGGATTCGCGTGTTATATGGTATACACAGCAGCATTCCTCTATTCTCCTGTTATTCGCGACCAATATGCGGCTCGTAACCCAGTCTCCCCGGAACCTACCGTACGTTTCAACGACTTTGCTTTTGCACTCCACGCCGTAATCCTGAGCGCCGTATATTATAGCCAATTTTGGCCTTGGATATGGGGATTCAAAGTTTCCCGGTATCAGAGAATTAGCAAGCCTGTTGCTGGTATATTCTGGGGCTCCTTGGTAGCTATCGCGATCGTGACTTGCATCGTACGTTCTAGGAGCCCCGATGGCGGCTACGATCCCTTGTCATGGGCGTGGATTGACGTTGTAAGTCGAGGCTGTTTGATAGTACTCTACAGATCTAGGGTTATACTGATACGCCCAGGTCTACACAATGTCGTATGTGAAGCTCGTCATCACGGTCGTGAAATATATCCCCCAGGCATGGGTCAACTACAAGCGCAAATCCACCGTCGGTTGGAGCATTTCCACAATTCTCTTCGATATATCTGGTGGAGTTCTCTCTCTGCTCCAACTGATTATCGATTCGAGTTTTCAGAACGACTGGAGTGGTATCACAGGCAACCCAGCTAAATTCCTTCTGGGCAATGTCACTATATTCTTTGACTTGATCTTCATCGTGCAACACTACATACTTTATCGCGAGGCACGTGAGAAGAAAGACGACACTGACACTCACGCATCCACATTGCAGACTCCTTTGTTATCTGCAGCTGGGGAACTGCCGAGATAGGCGACGGAGTATCGGATAACTGTAACGCCAGCACTTCTGAATCTCTCTCGAGAGGCGAATAGCCAGCAGATAGACTATATCGCTTTTTCTGTCGTGGGACGGTGCGGGTCGCACGAGGCTCCAGGAGAGCAGCGATTAGTTGATAGCCCTTTATACAACTAAGTTTCCATCCATGCTCCTTTATATGTCAGAGACAGCGTCTCAATTTTGGACCCTCAATACAGCCGGGCAGAACTTACTTCTCTGAAAGAAATTCTAGACTACCTTAGTTATATCAGAATACATTCTCAACGATTTTCTCGCTTTAGCGTAATCCGTAACACCTAATTAATTCCAACTAATTAATAGTAAAAAATCCCATCTTCTTCCATCTTCCCACTGTCTTGCAGCCCCTTCAACGTCTCTTTTATCCTCTCGACCATTGCCTCCCCATACTGGGGCCCCAATGGCGGTGTCGGTTTTGACAAATCGGGCCTTAACCAGGGAACGGGTTTGATACCCTGCGCTGCGTCTCGCAAGATCTTAGTATCCTGATCGTTATATCCGCCACCCAAGATAATGGCTCGGACCCCGCGCGAGTAGTCCCTAGACCCCAAGTCGCTATCCGAAGATACGTTCGTCTCGCCTCTTAACAGGGCGGGGATCTGCGTTGCGCCGGATTCAGGCGTCATAACGAACTGGATTACTAAACTCAAACGGAGCATTTAGCTATTCGTATGATTATACAAGTGATGATATGCTAAGAGAAGGAATTTAGGAAAAAAAAAAAAAAAAAAAAAAAAAAAAAAAAAAAAAAAAAAAAAAAAAAAAAAAAAAAAAAAAAAAAAAAAAAAA
>JAMADQ010000022.1:0-94303 GCA_023624055.1 Paecilomyces sp. PK2413
CTAAACCCTAAAACCCTAAACCCTAAAACCCTAAACCCTAAACCCTAAACCCTAAACCCTAAACCCTAAACCCTAAACCCTAAAAAACCCTGAGTAATAATCTTATCTTTAAATAGATAATCAGATTATTACTAAAATAGATATCTATATATCTCTTTCAGGTTCTTGCTATAGCTAACAAGAAACTAATAGATAGAAAAGATTATAAATAGATCCAAAATCAATTAATTATAGTTATTTAAATCTTTTCTATATATAATAACTAATTTAATAAGATTAGAATTCTAATTCTCCTGGAAGGCCTTGCCCCATGCAATTATATTAATTAGGACAGAAAAGGGTTCTAATAATATCTTATAGTTAATATAGAAAACAGAATATAGGAAAATAATAAGATTCTAATAATAATTAGGCCAGATACAAATATTCAATAAATATACTAGCAGGTCTAGCTGGATAATCTATTAAAAAAGATTATATTTCTAATTAAAATATAAAGCAGCCTATTATTTAAACTTATTAATAATATAGTACTGATAGACTTTAGTAATCTTAGCTACCATTAAAATTAAACTAATCCCAGAGATTACATTACTGACTTCAAAGAGCCAATTAAAGATATATAGAAAATTAATAAAATCCTATTCTAGAATATAATTACAAAGCTAAATAGAATTAAACAAAGACTTAAAATAGCAGAGCAGATTATTAAAAATCTTATCAAAATCAAAATTAGACAGATTATAAATAAGGTTATTCTTATTAATCTGATATTAATAAGAGAAAAGGCAGTTAACCTTTTAAATAGATTTTACTCTATTCTTAAAGAAAATCCAGGTCTTTAGAGATTATATAGTTTACTTCTAACTTTTAATTATCTCTATATATACTATTATAGCCTCCAAGATATATTAATATATAAAAATATTTTAGTATAGTTTAATTCTAATAAATATTATAAGCTTCTTTAAATACTTAAGATATAAAAGTAATATATTTTTTTTCCAAAAGGTTTTCTGCTTCTCCTATATAATAAGATAGGCAACTTCCTTTATCTATACTTAAATCTTTTTATTTATAGATTAATCTAATTCTATAATTTTAATAACTATATTATTGCCAAAGAATTATCTATATTAATATAAAATAATATATTTATTTTTATTCTGAACCAGTAGCTTAAGTTTAGAATTCTCTCTATTTATATTTAGATTAGTTGTTGGGCCAAAATAAGATAATTTTTTTTTGCCTATATTTTTATTTTAAACTAGTAGTTTAGATTTAGAATTCTCTCTATCTATATCTGGATTAATTATTAGATTAGGACAAGGTAATTCTTTCTTATCTATGTTTTTATTCTGAACTAGTAATTCAAATTCAGGATCTCTTCTATCTATATCTGGATTAATTACTAGACTAGAATAAGATAATTCTTTCTTACTTATATTTTTATTCTAAACCAGCTTAGATTAAAAGTTTTTCTCAAAACTATTATCTATATTAGTATTAGTAGATTATCCTGAAGGAAAAGATTATAACTGGATTTTATTTTAATATTAGAAATAAATTAAATCTATATTATAGGAATTGTAAAGTTGCAGCTCTTATTTATTAATTTTAGAAAAGAGATCTATAGGATTTATAGAAGAATATCCAGTATCTAAATTAATATCTATTAGCTTTTAATTATTTTACTTTTGTATAGCCAACTTTAGGTATTCAAGATTTCTCCAGATTCCCTTTTTAAAGTTATTGTAAACTATTTAATTATTATTAATATTATTATTTTGTTCTTCTTTATTACTACAGTTATTGTTATTGTTTCTAGCCAGTATTAATATAAGTATATTAAATATTTCTATAGGTTTCAAAGAATAAGTCCAAGATATCTAGAGGGTTTGAAGGATTTAGAGGATTTAGAAGGTTTAGATAGTTAAGGATTTATATAAAACTGCTATAAAAATCAAAAGTTAGATTTAAAAGTTATATTTTATTTTATTTAGATTAGCTGATTTGCCTTTATTTATTAAGTATTACTCTAAAAACCCTAATAGTATAAATTATAATTACAAAATTTATAATTTAGTATTAATAAGTTTTTAAAATATTTTATTATTTATAGCCTATATTTTATTAAAATTATCTTCCTTTAATTAATATAGAATATATTTTGTATCTACTAGGTAATAACAGGCTATTTTATTAATTTCTTTTCCTCTCTTTATAATCTGGTTAGTTATTATAAGGTTCAGCCATTATTGTACTTTATTAATATTAGAAATTTGGTTACAGATCTATTTTAAAATATAAGTCTAATTCTAAAATCTATAGTACTTTATAAGTTTAATATTTAGGTCTCCCCAGTTCTTACAAATTTCAATATAAACTTATTAAATCCATTTTCTATTTATTTAAATATAGTTATAAGCTTTCTTATAATCCTCAAAATTATTTTTTTATATAGGATTTTGCTTAAACCCTTTCTTGAAATTTAGAATATTAAAGATAAGCTTATATAACTATCCTTTAAAATATTTAATTATATTATTAATATTCTTAGTAAAGTTATTTACTATATAACTTATATTAATTTATATTTTTCAGAATATATCTGGGTCTAATTCAGCTTTCTATTATTTAACTTAGGCTAACAATAATAGAATATTAGAAAAGATATATTTCTATACAGTAAGCTATTATAATACTAATATAGTTAGAAGGATTTTTATAAGTTTAAAGCTATTAACTTCTATATAATCTATTATAATATTTGATTAGAAAACCTCTTGATTAAATATAGAAAAATATAACTTACTATAACTATTAGAAATTTCAGTATCTATTAAAATACCAGAGGTTAATATCTCTTAATCTTATTACAAGCTATTAGCTTAAGATAAAAAAAGATTAACAAACCAATATTAGAATTATCCCTGGTATCTTATATAATATCTATTCTTACTAATAAGCCAATCTTATTAGATCTTGTTATTATACTTATATTAATTAATAGAATAGAATATTATTCAATACCTTTCTTTATTACTATTATTTAATAAAATTTAATATTAGCTGGTTTCTATATCTATTATATATATAGTAAAAGGTCTAAAAACTAAAATATATTTAGATATTTATATAGTATTAATAACCTCAAATTATATATAATTTGCATCAAACTTTGTTAATGTAGAATACTTTCTCTCTTTATTATATAAACAAAGTTTGAAAGATTATTATTACTGAAGGCTAGAATTACTTACTATTAAAGCTATTTCTCTTATTTATTTAATAGCAAAATAAGATTATTATAATCTATTTTTGAGATTAATAATATCTATAACTATATAAATATATACAGAACAGGTTAAACAAATAAAATCTGTATTTTTCTAATATTTCTGGCAGTCAGAAGGTGGATAAAAGAGGTAAAAAAGAGAAGAAGATAAGAAATTAAATAAAATATTAATATTAATAAATTTTAGACCCTAATACCCTTTAATCCTATAATTAAATATCTAGAATCTAATATATCTAATTAATCCTGCAGATATTGCCTATTCTCTTCCCCTTTGGGCCTAGCCTAGGTATAGCTATATAGCTAGATAGTTACTAGAGATAGAGCTTGCTCTCTTCTAAAAGATTTAATCTTGAGAGAATTAACCCTTATAGAGGAATTAAGCCTATTAATTTATTTAATGCAAGTCTATAGATTTATAATAAATCTAATTAATAAGATTAGTAATTGCTAAATAATAAAAAAGGCTTCTTTCCTTAATATAGCCTAATATAGCAATTATATCCAGACATAGTAAATATAGATAATCCTAGATTATAGATAAAAAAGACTAACTTTAGATATTATATATCTCTATATTCTCTTATAAGGGAAATATTATTTCTTATTCAGGTAATAGAAGCTCTTATCTAAATAATAGATTAACTATTAGCTTAAGTTTAAATTTATATTTTTATTTGAATAACAGACTAGCTCCAGCTAAAGCTTAAACTTATATTCTTATTTAAATAACAAAAGCTCTTATCTGAATAATAAACTAATTCTAATTTAAACTAAAGCTCAAGTTTTTATTCAAATAACAAAAGCTTTTATCTAGACAATAAACTAACTATTAGTTTAAATTCAAGCTCAAATTCTTATCTGGGTAATAGACTAACTAGTTTAAACTCAAGCTTATATATATATACTAAATAAAAAACATTAGAATATAATTATATAGTCTTTTAATTACTAGTTAATAACTTCCTCCTTTTATAAAGACCAGAATCTTTATATTTAAAATCTTTTTTTATTAGAATCAGGGCTATTATTAAATATATCCAAAATAAACTATTGTAAATTCTATTTTAATATAGTTAAAATAAACTTTAATAGTCTTTTATATAATAAATATAATTTATATTAGCTAATTTAAGGATTATCCCAACCAATTAAAGTATTTTTTTTATATAGAGTAATCCAAATTATATTAGAATATTTAGTTTTACTTTCCAATAATTTAGAAAAAAATTATTTATTATTAATTTCTATATAATTAATATAGGCTATTATATATTAGATTTATCAAATAAACTTACTAAAGGTTTTATTAAATTAGATAATATTTATAAAAGACTTAATTATAGCCTTCTAAAAGGTTTTTTCCTTCTAAACAATCTGGTGCCTATTTTCCAAAAAATCAACAGGAAAGATAAACCATAATAATTAGATTAATAAAAATATAGCCTATATTTTTCTATTATTATCTGTTCCAATATATATAATAGTTTTATTTAATTATACTTTCTAGAATCAAATACTATCCTATTTAATCTTTAGATATATTATATAGTGAATAAAGATAGTATAAAAAAGAATAGCAAGTTAATATTGCTCTATATAAATATATTACTTAAGGAGCTAGTATGCATATTACAGGTATATAATAATATTAGTTTTATTTTATTTATATAAATATTTACTAATATATTCTTTAAATATAAGTTTAATCTATAATAGTACTGTAGTAAGTAGGAAAATATCAATCTATAGGAATTCTTAGTAATTGTAATAGATAGTATCTAAAATTATAGTTTTAATATATATTATAGATTATTTAAATAACTCTATTTTAAATTTTTTGAGTTTAATCTAATTAGGGAAAACTTCTATATGCATTTAGCAGATAGATATAATAAGGAGGCCTTTAATAATTTTATTTATTATAGTAGGTCTCAAGATATATTAAATAAATAGGAATAATCCTTAGAAAAATTAAAACCAAGGGAATCTTGCTGGAATAAGTCTATAGATCTTTGGTAATATTATAGATCTAGTAACTCTATTATAAAGAATTTGTGTAAAATCCTTTTAAATAATTATATATTCTAATTACAAAAAAAAGTATATTAGGTTCTATAGTTTTAGCATATATAAATTACAATAGTAAAAAGTATAGATGATAATATAGATTTGAAGGATAAAAAATTAAGAATTTTCCTTTTATTCTGTAAGCAACTATTATATCTACTATATCTGATTATTATTAAAATAATTATTAAATTTCCAAATAAGCTATTAGTAAATACAATTATAGATATAAGATATATAAAAATAATTAAAAAAATTTATTAATTAATCAATAATATTATTATTCTGTTGAAAGCTATTTTAAAAGGAAAGAGCCAGAAATCTTTCTATTACAATCTATTAATAAATATAATATGCAATATTATTTCTATAATATATAATCAGGGCTTTTAAATATATTAGAAATAGTTTGTCTGAAAAATATAATTATAGCTATTTTTCAATACAAAAATACTATCCAGAAAAAAAAAGAATATCAGGATTAATATAAGACTAATAATAATATTAAAGATGTTTCTATATTCCAGTAGTTTGCAAAATCCATTAAAAAAGTATTTAAGGATTATCTATTATTATATAGTGTGTGAGTTAATTAATAATTATAACTGCCTTGCAGATTGCCAGAGGTATACTAATATATAGATTAGCTACCTATTCCTTAAGAAAGCCTAGTTATAAAACTTTGAAAAAGTAATATTAGACAGCAAGAATAATTGAAAAGATCTGCAGGAATACCAAATATAATTAATATTTATTAATAATATTAATATTGTCTAGTATAGTACCAGTTAATAATATAATTATAATAAACTGCAAAAAGGATTTATATAATTAATATTAAATTAAAACTGAAGGGGAGATTTATCTAAAGGGATAATTCTTAAATTATATGCTACTAGCTCTTAGACTAGTTATAGAATACTTTAATATAATACAGAATTAGCAAAAAGACTATTTTGAAGTAAGGAAACTTATTAGGAAATTAATTAATTAAAATAGAAAACTATTATTTTATATATAGGTTATATTGATTTCTTTCCTATATCTAGATAAGTTTATTTTCCTTTTATTAAAATATCCAGTAGTTATAATTAATAATACTATTCTTATTCTAGAAGAATTCCAGATAATTATAAAGCTATTATAGCTGGCATATTTCTTACCAGGAAATATTAGATATAGTTACTTTTTATATTTTTAATAAATATTTAAGCAACTATGCATGCCTTTTTTATATAGTAATAGGAATAGGTATTGATTATAGCAGATAAATAGCAGTAATAACTAAATTTTAGATAATAATTAGATTATATTGGTTAAATTAAATCAGGCATTTTTATATATTATATGTTTAGAACTTGATAGCTTTGACTATATGTAATATATATATTAATTACTCCAAATAACCATTAACCAGTTATACTGCATGGTTTTGTATAAAAAATAATAATTATATTATTTAATAATTACCCTAGCAGTTATTTATACTCTATAGATAGAGACTATATTTTTACCTCCAATAATAGCCTGATTTAAACTCTTTAAAATCAAATAGGAGAGCCTTCTAGTTTTTTTAAAATAACTGAAGTTCTATAACAATATTATAAAATATATAAAAGATTACCTCTAGATTAAATTAATCTTATAATTTCTAAATTATTTATATTAATATATTTGTCTACTAGAGATAATAATAAATATTGGGATTTATACCCTTAAATAACTCAGTTCCTTTATTATAATCAGAGCTATAATCATGGAGGTCTGGTTAAGATATAGGAATAGAACTATAAAATAGATTATTAATCTCTTCTTAATCTTCTTTTATAGATATATAAGATTATTTTAAAAGAAAATTATTATTATACAGTTTAAATAATTAATTTCCATCAAAATCATAAATATAGAAAGTAGATATTATCTTTTCCTACTAAGACTCTTCCTTAAGATTTCATTGCAAGAAGAATCCTATATACTAGATCTTATAAAATATCCTTTGAAAATAAATCTATTTTAATAGATTAACTATTACTAATTTAGTACTAGATAGCTTTTAGTAATAAAAAATGCTATACCTAATTAACTCTATCTTATTTATAAATATATTTATAATATAATCTGCCACTACTTATATATATTATAGGGTAAGAGATTTCTAATTATTCTTAGAAATTAATTCTTTATGCAAAATTAAATACCATATAAACCATTAATAATCTTGTATAAGATAAAAATAATATCTATAAAGACTGTAAAAAAGGATTCTTATAAAATCCTTTTAGTACTTAATATTTTAATAATAAAAAATTACAGTAATTATAGTAAGAATATTTATATTAGAATAGATAATTATCTAATCTGGTATTCTAACAAGATATAAATAATCCAGATAGAACTATTTTTTAAGAATATTAATATTCTATAACTTTTAAAATCTTAATATATTATAAGATTAATTGCTGCTTCTATAATCAATATAATAATACTTATAGAGTATATTATATACTTAGATAAAATTGAAATTAGTATTAAAAACAGTATTAATAAAGACTGATACTATAGAATTTTAAAAGATTAAAATTAGTCTTATATTAGATTCTATAAGAATACAAGAGTCAAACTATAGAAAAATTAAATTATATACTAATTATAAGTATAATTCTATAGTTGTTAATAATACTGATTCCCTAATTTATAAGATTAAGAGAATTAGCTTATTCAATTTCTTCTAATTTATTCAAAAGATTATTAGCAACAGTCCCTTCCAGAATCTTTTAAAATAGTAGCAGATCCAGATTCTTTAAATTATTATTTTTATTATTATCAAATTTATTCTTTCTAAAATATACCTCTCCAGCTATCTTATTACAGTCTTTAACCATATAGATATTATTTTGTAAATTGGTTAGTATCTTAGAAAGATTATAATCTTATTAAAATAATCTACAGTTTTTAATTAAAAAATTAGAGCTAATTAATATTCTTACAGTAGAAAATTATTTAATTATCTAATTATCTACTATACCTGGCCCTAGAGATTAATTTTGGGTCTCCAGAATAGATAAAGGATTCTCTTAAAATTCATAAAATAAAATCTCAAAAAATCAATCTATATTATCTTAGTTAGAAATCCTTTTAATCCTAATAGATTTAATTTAAGAATTAATAATCTCTATATTATTACTGAAGATCAGATATTCTACAGTTAATAATAGAGAATATTATAGGTATAATTAAGATCAAGATTAAATAAATAAAAATTCCTTATTATCTTTATCTCCCAATAGAACTTATTTCCTTGAATAGTTAATTAAGCATATACTAATTATATTACTAAACAAAAATAAGTTTTCCTGGAAAGACAAACTGGTGCAAGTAGCATA
Organism: Paecilomyces sp. PK2413; assembly: GCA_023624055.1. Lineage (NCBI taxonomy): Eukaryota > Fungi > Ascomycota > Eurotiomycetes > Eurotiales > Thermoascaceae > Paecilomyces > Paecilomyces sp. PK2413. Next base: position 8,752 of record JAMADQ010000022.1, read on the forward strand.
GTCTAATATTAAAGACTAATTAGCTCTAGATTAGTATTTCTTAATATATAATATAATAAGAATAGAAAATAGTAATAATTATATAATTAATAAGCAGAATAATTATAATACCTATAATAATAAAAATTATAAGATACCTTTTCTATTACTTTAGTAAGAATAATATTATTACTCAAATTTATAGATTATAAAGACTAGGAAAATATAAAACTATACCTTTAACAAATATAGAAATATTGGATTAACCTACTAGAATTAAATAAAGTATTACCTTACTATTTACAGAATAATAATAATAACTAAATTACTAATTTATATATCTAAAATAGATAATCTGTTAGTAAATGTTAATTATTAATAAACCAACTTTTTAATTTAGGGGAAGTCTACTTTTCCAAAAGAGGATTTACTATTAATATTAATAATTTATTGCAGCAGGAATAGAAATTATTTATATAACTATTTTAGGATAAATTTAGAAGAATAATATTAGTTTTTATTAATTATATTTCTCTATAATTATAAATAATTCTAGAAAAGAAACCTAGAAGCTTTAATTAATCTATAGATATTAAAAGCTAAAAACAGTAAGTCCAGAATAATAATTAATCTGGATAGGAATACTAGTAGTATTTCAAGCTATTAGCTTGAGATAAGTTATAAACAGTAAATAATAGTAGAATAAAATTAAAGACTAGTTTTTAAATAATTAATCCTATACTTAACTAAGTATTTGAAATATTTAATATTTATATTAGATTCTAGCCTATTACAAAAATAAAGTAATAGATTCTTTAGTCTTTAATTATAAATAATATTCAAAAAATAATATTATTATTGAATTACTTCTAATATTACTATCTAGATAGGTATCTGTAATCAGGGATATATATATATATATATATATACTTTAGATATACCGCGCAAAGTGTTTAGGGCAATAAATATTAATAACTACAAAACCAGTATAACTAGGATTTTATAAATAAATAATTAGTATTCAAAATATATTATAAACTATAAATTTCTATTAATATCTAATTATTCTATTCTATTGTTATAGAATAATATTATAAAGCTTATTATAAAGCTATTAAGCATTTTGGCATTAAGGAATAAAAGAATAGCACTTGAAATAGGAACTTAGTATAAAAATAAAAAATAGGCTTGGCCTATAATAAGACATTCTAATTAATAACTAAAGGAAATATTTTTCTATTCTATATAGGAGCTGAACTAAGTTAAATATATATTATTATCTGATTTCCTAAGTTCTATCTCTGCTCTAGTAGAAGACCTTTTAAAGGTCTTTTACCTTATATATATAATTATTCTTTTCTTGGTCCTTACTTTTCCCAATATACTATTTTATCTTAATAATCTCTAATTCTTATATAAGTACCTTAAAGATTACTATAAGATTTAATATTGCTATTTTCTACCGCCCTTATTATATATATATTATATTATTGGTTAGATTTATTCCATGTCTTTAGCTTAGAATATATTAACCTGAAATATACTATATTAAAATTATAAAATTAAATATAATAATTATTTACTAATTAATTCCTACACAAACTATTCTTACAAGGAATATTTAATTTAGAAAGCTCTACCCTTATTACTGCTATAGTAAAGCCTGGGTAGAATATAAATAAAACTTAATAACAGATAGTTATTACTAATTATAATTACTCTATATTATATAATTTTTTGGATTAATAGAATCTTTCAGAGATTCTATTATCTGAAAATTAGACATAATCTAAGTCCAGAATAATCTAATAATTACCTATAAACTGTTATCTAGTAGACAGTATCCTTCAATTTCTTAAAATTTAGATTTTTCTATTTCTAATCCCATCTAATGGAATATTCCTTTAGTATTTATATTCCTCTACAAAATTAATAATTAAAACTTCTAAAACTATAAATTTTTTACTATTAGCAAATTTCTGCTAAAGGAATTATATTTTTTTTACAATTATAATAGTAAGAAGGAACTAGATACATTTTTATAATTTTAACCAATTAAGACCTATAAGCAATTAAATATCAGGAAATAAATATATATTCAAAATATTATCTGCTGTAAATCAAAGTACAGCCCCTGGTAACTATAATCTATTAAAAAAACTTTAAACAGTAGAATATCAAAATAATACAAAAATAGTTTATTATACTAGCTAATACAGATTTTACTAAAAAAAAAATAAAAATTACTTTATATAGTTTGTATTGCCAATTAGCTTTTTATAAAGATATTTATTATTAAGGTTATTCTAAAAATCATCTATATAAGCAAGATAGAATTAAATAACATTCTTTTGAAATTAAATAGTTTGGAGTTTTATATTAGCTACTAATCCAATAATTTCAAAAAGACCTTAAAATAGTTAATATAATAGAAGCTTTGGCGCCAATTACTATATAATATAGATATTAATCTTATACCATCCAATAATATACAGAAGCAAAAACTAATACAAAAGACTATAATAATTAATCTTATAGAAGATATCCTTAAAATTTTTCCAAACAGACTGCCTATAAAAACATTCTTAGATATACTAATATTAATTAGCAAACAGTAAATTTATAAATTCTAAATATTATAATTTCAATAATGGATAAAAATAGATACAGATTATAATCTTATCAAAATTAAAATAGGCCTTAAAAAAAAAATTAATCTATTTGCAATTATCTTATTTAAGCTTATATCTGTTTCTGCTCAGTTTATTAATAATAGTTATAAAGATTTTTAATTAGTTATACCAATACTATTTCTAAATAGATTAGATTAATTAGTATTGCCTATCTTATATTAAATAATTCTGACATATATATTTAATATAAGACTCCTTCAGCCGGGCAAATATAGTTAATTAGAATAGTTATTACCTAATTATAGTTAAATACTAATAATTACAAAGCTACCAATAGGATTTATAGCACTATAATCTAATAAAATAGTTAATAAAAAATCTATCTTAAGGATTCAGACAAAGTTATTGCAGGATTTCTTATTTAATTATCTAATAACTTACATTATTAATCTAATGGGCAAATTCTATATCTTATTTAATGTATTTTGCCAGCAAGATCCATTAATCTCTATTATTATCAGATAGGAGCAGGAAATATTAATTATCTTATAATTAATAATTAATCCAATAAAAAAGCAAATCTATTGAATTTATAAATAATTTGGTCAGCCTATACTGTTCAAGAAGATTAGAAAAAAAATCAATAAAATAATCCTGAATTTACCAACATTATATATATTATATACCTACCAGAAATTAGGATTGAAATTAGAAAATCTGTTATTAATTATTAAAAGCTATTATAATACAATAATTTAATATTAATCTGCTAACAGCTCTATAGACTATATATTAATAATAAGCCATTTAGTAATAACTGGGATATTAATAATATTACTCAAAGGGTAACTATTAAAGGTAGATTAAATTATTAATAATATTTATAAATTCTTATAATTATCTAATCTCAATATAATCTTTTTTGTCTGCTTAATCAGATATTGGTATAATTAATCCTATTCTTTCTTATAACAGATAGCCTGAAGATAATATTCTAATATAATATAATAAAGACCTTATTATTAAAATATATATTATAGCTTTTTCACATATAATATTTCTAATAGGTAATTCTTCCCAAACTTAGCTGACCAAGTAAACAAGACAAAATTAAATTATATATAAATAGTTCCTAATTAATATTCCTAAGCAAATTCAGTAGGACTTTATTTGTTTTTGTATATATTTTCAGACCAGGCCCATTTATTAAAAAGGAAGATAAAATTAAGATTTTTCTATTTCCTATTATACTTGCCATCTATTCCAAATAATAAGTTAGAAATCTCTATTTGTAAAGAATAGTATTTGGAGCTTTTACAAAATAAAAAGAGTTTTATTATATTCTACTTAAATTATTAGAGTTTTAAATCTCCTATCTTTATAAATTATATTTGGATTTAATATAAATCTAATAATTTTTTTATAAAATTTGGAGCTTCTATATTAGGCAAAATATTACAATAATATAACAATCAGACCTAGTATATTTTTATAAAGAATTACATGACTTTATTATATAACTAGGCAGCTAGAGACCTGATTTCAAGCTACTTGGCTCAAAGAAAAATAAAAAACAAAAAATAATAATATTATTTATTCTACTATAATATCAATTTTTTTATCAATAAAATATCTTTACAATTTATAGACCTCCTTTTTTCAATTCAAAGCATATTTTTATTGCAAATCTTTCTTTAGCAAAGATAACTATAGGTCTTCTATTTTAGTCTAATAGTTATACTTTAATAGATTAGATGGCAGCTTTACCATCTATACTACTTATTATAATATTGATCAGGGGCTATACTTGTTTAAAAATAATAATAGTTATCTTATTATTCTAATCCTTTGGTTCTGCAGCAAATTTAAGACTAGGCAGGTAGATTACTTATAAACAAAGTTTTCCTTAATAGTGGTTTATATTATCAATATATATAAGTTCCAAAGAATAATATTGGATCAGGCTATCTTAAACATTGCCTGAAAGGAGTTTATATATAATTTAAATTATAGAATACTTATTGCTAAACTTATAAATAACTCTGCTATTCTCTTTATTAATATAGATTATATTAATAATATTCTGATAAACTCTTTATATATATTATTGGCACCAGGCCTCTTCTTTATTTTAATAAAACTAACCAGCTTCTAGCCTGTCTTATTTCTACAGAAGTAAATAGCTTTATAGTCCTATAATATAGATTAATAATAATAAGAGAATAATATCTCTAAAGAGATTTATATAATTAGTAGTTATAATCTCCTTCTTACCATTTCAGATTATGTTATTAAAAGACAATAGATAGATATTAATATTTAATATTACCTTAAAAGGCTATTCAGAAGTACTAGAATAGATAATAATTATACTATTATTATAAAATATAAAAGCAAGAGTATCTCTGCTTAAAGAAAAGCTGATACTATAAATCTAACTAGCTAAGTTATTTATTCAGGAACTCTCTATAGATAATATTAAATGGAAGATGCTCACCCTATATACTGGGGGGAAAATATTTATTTATATCCTTAATAAAGGCTAAGAAGATATAATATATAAATTTATCAAGCCAGCAGCTAGCAGGACTAAGTTTGAATATTATATTAATATAATAATAGTATTATAAATTAGCTTCTTTAGATATTTGGAAATCTATTAGTTATTTACTATCTTATAATAAATAATAATTACATAAATTCTTAAGCTAATAGCAAATTTCTATTCTAAGAATAATTAATAGTCAAAGATAGCAGTATAGTTAATATAAAACAATACTAGAATAAGCTTCCAATCAGTTGAGGTATACTCCCAAATATTAATTTTATATCAGGCTAATAGTTCAAAATAAGAAAGACAGTTAATAATAGTAATATATCTTTAAAAATAAATTAACTGATTTTTTTATTCTAATAGCAATATCTCTTTAAATAGTAATAATAGAAAACTCTTCCTATTATAAAGTATAGACCTAATCTATAATAATAATTTCCAAAATTTACTACCTCTTTTATAACCTAATTGCAGACCATTCCTTCTTATTAAATAAATAAATACTGGCCATTATATAGGATAGCAATAAGGAATAATATCAGATAACTAACAAAAAATTCACTAGTAACTCTTAAAGTTTATTATCTCTTTTATAATCCAATTATAGACTATTCCTTCTTATTAGATAAGTAAATACTAGCTGTTACACAAAATAGTAACAAGAAATAATATTAAATAATCAGTAGAAAGTTTATTAATAGCTTTTGAAATTTATTATCTCTTTTATAATCTAATTACGGACTATTTCTTTTTATCAGATAAGCAAATACTGGCTATTATATAGGACAGCAATATAGAATAATATCAGATAGTTAACTAAAAATTTGCTCTGAAAGATAAGCTAAAGGATTATAAAAAGCTAATAATAAATATAGATATTACTCCTAATAATAGTAATTAAATTATTATCTATTTCCAGAATAAGTAACTTAATTCCTGGTTAATATAAATATATAATAGATATATAATAACTAACAGCCTATTAAATAGACTATAATACTTAGGTTTAAGCTTAAACTAATCTATTATCCAGGTAAAAGCTTCTATTACCAAAATAAAAACATAAACTTAGTTTTAGCTAAAACTAATCTATTACCCAAATAAGAATTTCTATAACTAGAATAAGAATATAAACTTAGCTTCAACTGGAATAAATTTATTATTCAGGTAAAAGCTTCTATAACCAAAATAAGAATGTAAGCTTAGCTTTAACTAAAATAAATCTATTATCTAAATAAAAGCTTCTATAATCTAAGTAGGAATATAAGTTTAGCTTCAGCTGGAGTAAGTCTATTACCTAAGTAAGAGGAAACAAGGAGAGAAAAAGAATTCCATATTAATCAATTATGCAAAAATCGTCCCAGAACCCCAAAACCCTCGTGTGTCCTGCCCTTAGTATAAGAGAAATTAGAATCTTCAGTATAAAATATAAAGTTACCTTAATAAAACTAAAGATTAATATTTCTTCTAAATATATATAGATAGAAAGTTAGAACTATATTATACTACTATTTATTAGTTTATATATTATCTTATTATAAAAAGTCACTGCACTAATTAATAATAAAAATTAATTGAAATTAATACTATTATTATAAAGTTAATTTTATAAAATCTTCTTTATATATTTGTTATTTATATAACATGCTATATATAACCAGCTCAGGGTCTTGTTCAAAAATACAATAAATATAATTAGTAAGGATTTATATATATTAAAAGAATAAAATAATTATTTTAAATTAATTAAGAAACTCTCTTCTATATAATATAATAAACTATATAAATCTTTTGTAGTTCTCTGCTAATTAGAAACAATATTCTTAAACAGAATATACTAAAATATTCTGAATATTAATTTAATATATTGAATTCCAGTAGCAAAAAGTTAAAGTAATATTTAATAAAAGATTCTATTCTAAATAACTAAAAATCTAGCCAGATATACTAATTAAATAAAGATAATCCAAATAGAATCTTTTTTTAAGTTATTTAGGATTTTATAAAGGCTTAGACTCTTAATTTTTATATTATTTATTTTGACTTCTATAATTAATATAGTATTATTTATAAAGTATATTATATACTTTCTTAAAATTAAAGAAAGAATTCAAAACTTTTTTAATAAAATTATATACTATAAAATTATTAATAAAGTAATTCTATATAAGTCAAGAATTAATAGATTAAGATATCAGAAATTAATTATAGAGATTTATAATTAATAGATACAATTTATTAATTAAAAAGATTATCTTGTTTATTATCTGAATTAGCAATATTGTTATCTAGTTTAAATATTTTATTAAATTACAAAAGATTAAAATTATAATTATTAATATTTTTATTATTATCTAAATATTATAATAATTAATTATTTATAATATAATTATTATAGGATTCTGGAAAAGTAGTATTAGTTCTTTTTGATAAATTAACTAATAATATTAAACATTAATTTAATAAAAACTTATAAATAGAAGGTTCCAATAGTTAGGATATAAATAAATAGTTAAAAACAGATATTAGAGATAGTTAATCTAATATTTCTATTAAAAGTACTTGTGCAGATCTCTATATAATAAATAATTAATATTCCTATAAAGAATTAAAGAAGTTAAAATTATTAGAAAGGACTTTGGAAAGTTTAATTAAGGGATTATAATTAAATTTATTTATATTTCTTCCTTAAGATAATTGAAAGAAATCAGGTAGCTCTGTATTAATATTAGTATATATAATTAAATATCTTCTAATATTTACTATAAAGAATTCAGAATCAGAAAGGATTTTAGTATTAATTATATTAATAGGCCTATTAATTATTAATATTATAATATCTTTTTAGAAAGTTTTAATAGTATCTAATTATTCTAATTCTATATTAAATTATTAATATTGCCTAGTTTATAATAGTAATAATATTTCTGTTTTATAAGTAGGTAAGTAGGTACATTTATATAAACTCCATTCAGGAATTTTATAATAAAAAAGAGAATGGGATATTTAGAAACTAGAAACTTAAGATTAACTTAAATTTCTTAAATAATCTTATATAAAACTTTGGTTTAAAAATTATATAAATAGTATTTTATTTTTAATAATTCTTTTGTTTTTAGAAGGTATAGTAGATAATAAATAATAATCTATTATTATAATAAAAGCAGGATTCAATTACTATTAAATAAAATTCTAGATTTTATTATTATTTAGGAATTATAAATATACCTACTTTACTAATATTTTACTGCTAGTTTGCTATTCCTGGTTATCCCTTATAAGAGAATAAGAGTAGTTGCCTGAATATATTATTAAATTATTATAGTTAGATAATTATTAATATAGTAAATATAATTATTAATCTTATAATATAATAAATATAATTATAGAAAGATATTCAAAGACTAAAATAGAATTAATAAGTTTGGAAATAGTAATAGATAAACAAAACAATATTTAAACTTAAAGTCTATAATAGAATTAAATTTAAGACTTTGTTTATAATAAGCTATTACTATAATATTATAAGTTTTAATTAATTAATTTAAAGAATATAGTTTTACTATTATATCTTAAATAAAATTGGTTTGCTAATATTAATATATAATATAAGTCTATTGATCTATATATATATATATATTATACATGCTTGGTTAAAAATAAAGTTTAAATAGAGTTTTATTATAATTAAGTTTTAATTGCAGTACTATTAAATAATAATATTAATTATCTATAAAGTTATTTTGTATCTATTAAGTCTCTAAAGATTTATATAGAATTATAAAATTGTTTACTTGAAATATTATTCTATAAAGCATTTATATAATTAATTATTAAAAGAAAAGATTAGTTATCTTTGCTATTTCTGATTAGTCTGAGATTAGCAGTTATTTTTGCCTAAAATATATTAATTATTTATATATATATTAATAATACATAATACAAATCAAAAAGGGATTTAAAGATTAATTATATTCCCCAATTCTATATTAAATAAACAGATTTAGATTTTCTATTATCTTTAATATAGATTGTATCTTTTTAAATAATCTTATATTAGTTTACTTTTCTATTATAATATATATATAATAGAAATTAGATTTTATTATTAATGCAATTACTATTAAAAATGTAAATCAAGTTTTTATATATCTAGTATTAAGAAGCTCTTAATATTTATTTATAAAATTATTAATTAAAATATTTAAAATAGTATTTTTACCTTTTGTATCTAATAATTTGTATAATTTATATTCTAATTTAGTAATAATATATACTATTATATTCTATAAATATATTTCTATTAAACTATAGTTTACTATTAAAAGAGATTGGATCTTTAAATAAGAATAAGTATTAATTAAATAATTACTAATAAATAGAATAATTATTTTTAGTTAATATGTTTGCTTTACTTAATTATACAGAAAAGAATATTTAAATAATTAAAAAATAGAATTATACATTAATTGCAATAGTTAGTACTAAAATAGTTAAATAAAATATTTAAAATAATAATTAGTATCTATAGATAATTCAGATAATAAAAGGTTTTTTACTATATTACCAAAGTCTTTAATATAATCTTAGTAGAATTAAATAATTTTGGCTTAAAAATCAAATATAGCAGATTTAATCTCTTCTTTATTATCTGATTTAAATATTATCCAAAAGAAATAATAAATTAATAGTTTATTAATTATCTTTTATATTATTTAGTCTTTAATACTATACTACTAAGCAATATAAAGAAAGAGCAAATAATAATTTATATTATACTAATAGATTTTATCCAAAATATATTATAGATAAAGTATTATTTTTTATATAATAAGAAATGCTATTGTTTTATAATATTGTATATTAAATAGATTAGATAATAACTCTGGTATTTAAAGATATAATAAAAAAATTTCTTTTTATAATTATTGTTTTTGTCTAAGTAATTATATAAATAGTCCTAATTAGTAAAGAAGATATATTAAGATTTTAATTTTTTAATATAATAAATTATATCTATAATATTTTAGAGCTATTAATACTAATATTACAATATATTAATAATTATATTTATTTTATTTCCCTTATAAGGAAATAATAATAAATATAATATATATTTGTTTAATCTATAATTCTTTTAATTAGACAAAGATAGTAAGTTAAAATAATAGCTGTATAATCTTGGTGAAACACTATATACTATATAATAATTAATATACTTTATATTGCTATAAACTAATAAAGTAATTAGTTAAAAATCTATTATAATTAGTAATATATAGGACTTGCAAGATCTCTTATTTAATATTATAGTAGATAGTATATTGTATATAATCAGTAAATACAGAATTATATTTAATATATTTTATAAGAGAAATCTATTAATTACCATTATTATTAAGTAATATTAAGAAAGTGTAATTATTATATAATTAATAATTAAGCTAGTATAATAGAGTATCTATTCTATATATATATTATTAGTATAGGAATCTCAATTAAAACTAGATAATTAAATCTTTAATTTATTACTATTATAAATATTATAATCCTACCAAAAGCTAATTACTTTATCTAAAAATTTGAAGTCTTAATCTGCAAGAAATTATTATAAGGCGGCTATTTAATATTAGCCAGCCAGAAATTTTATTAGTTGTAAATTTACTATTAGCTATTTAATAATAATAGATATTTAGACTAATTTAATTATTAGAAAGCTTTCAAAAACTAATTAAAGCTATTCCTTAATCTATCTAATCTAACTAAATAAAGTTGGTTAATTTATTTGTAATTGCAAGTAATGCCATAGTTAATCCTATTCTTTTAAAAAATACATAGCTTGCAAATAATGTTTGGGCAATATTTAATAAAGTTTTTGTTAAAAACTCTACTATAATTATAAGATATATTATTAATTAAGAAATTAATTATTTCTATATAGTTTAGACTAAATAGGCAAAATATTTTACAATTGGATTTATATTAATTCTAAATAATAGATTTTAGCATTTTTTAATATTATTTTATTATAATTAATATCTATAGTTAATTTGCTTTTATATTTAAAAGGCTTAGATTCTGTTATAGATACTTTGCATTTTATTAAGGTAAAGCTTATTTTGAATCTTAGCAACAAAGAATATTATATAAATTTAAATCAATTATTAATAACAAGGCAGATTCTATATTTAGTAAAAAGAATACTAAAATAATTAGAGTTTAATATAGGCTCCTTAATTATTCTTGCTAATATAAAATCAGAATAGTTAATATATTCTAATAGATTAGTCTGAGATATACTATTTACTAAGTAGTTCTATTTTTCTCTTAGCAATATTTTCCTTAAGATTATTATTTTATTTTTTAATATATTAATTATAATCCTATAATATTTATTTAATGCAAAGGTTCTATAATATCTCCTGCAGTTTTTATTTTTTAATTATAAACTAATTACTAACTAGCTAATCAGATTATTTAATTATTATAAAAGATATATTTTCTTATTTAGATAATAGTATCTACTTTTCTTTATAAGAGATATATACTCTTATTCAGGTAAGAGCATCTACTTTTTCTTAGAAGAAATATATCTTCTTATTTAGATAAGAGCATCTATTTTCCCTTAAAAGAAATATGTCTTTTTATTTAGATAATAATATCTATTTTTTTTTAGAAAAAATATATCTTCTTACTTAGGTAACAATATCTATTTTTTTCAGAAGGAATATATCTTTTTATTTAGATAATAGTATCTATTTTTTTTCAGAAAGGATATATCTTTTTATTCAGGTAATAGCATCTATTTTCCCTTAGAAGAAATATATCTTCTTATTCAGGTAATAGTATCTATTTTTCTTAGAAGGGATATATCTTCTTATTCAGGTAATAGTATCTACTTTTCTTTAGAAAAAATATATCTTTTTATTTAGATAATAGTATCTATTTTTCTCAGAAAGGATATATCTTTTTATTTAGATAATAATATCTATTTTCCTTAGAAGGGATATATCTTTTTACTTAAATAATAGTATCTACTTTCCCTTATAAGGGATATATACTCTTATCCAGGTAAGAATATCTATTTTTCCTCAGAAGAAATATATCTTTTTACTTAAATAAGAGTATTTATTTTTCCTTAAAAGAAATATATCTTTTTATTTAAATAATAGTATCTACTTTTCTTTAGAAGAAATATATCTTTTTATTTAAATAAGAGTATCTACTTTCCCTTAGAAGGGATATATCTTTTTACTTAGATAATAATATTTACTTTTCTTCAGAAAAAATATATCTTCTTATTTAGATAACAATATCTATTTTCTTTAGAAGGGATATATCTTCTTATTTAGATAATAGCATCTACTTTCCTTTAGAAAAAATATATCTTCTTATTTAGATAACAGCATCTACTTTTCCTTAAAAGAAATATATCTTCTTATTTAGGTAATAGTATCTATTTTCCTTAGAAGAGATATATCTTTTTATTCAGATAACAGTATCTACTTTCCTTTAGAAGAAATATATCTTCTTATTCAAGTAATAATATCTACTTTCTTTCAGAAGAAATATGTTTTTTTATTTAAATAACAGTATCTATTTTCTTCAGAAGAGATATATCTTCTTATCTAGATAAGAAGATATATTATATACTATACTTCTTTTCTCTGCTACCTTACCCCGAACCCGAACCGCTTGTGTGTTTTCCCCTTAGTATTATTAAACCTTAATAAATTTATTCTAAGTTTAGTAACTAAACTAAATAGTAATATTATTAAAATAAAATATAATAAAGAAAATAAGATTCTTAAGATTAGAAAGTAGGTTAAAAATCTTAATAGCATGTTTTTATATATAAAGGAAAAGTATTATATGCATATTAATATATTTCCGGATTATATTGTATAAAGCAATAATCTTATTTATAAGTTTGTAGATATATTGAAGTTTGGATTAGAAAACATTCTATATAAGATTAGAGATTAGGAATAAGACCTTTCTAAATAGCAAGAATAGGGAATTATTAAGTTTGTTCCAGCTTCCAAAATAGAAGAATAGATCTTAGCTTTAAGTTTTTATAATTAGAGTAATTTTTAATAAATATTTTGAGTTTATTATTTCTATTTCCAATATATTATCTTGTAATTTATTTGTAATTTATTATATATATGCTTGTATAGCAGTAATATATATAAGGTTTAAGCTAAACTTGCAGGCTTATAAGTTAAGCTAAGCCAAGCCTTTTAATTTGACTTAATGAGTTAAGCTAGCATTTTGAACCCAACTCAAAGGTCTTGGTAAGCTAAGCTAAGCCGAGTTAAGCTTAAATCTAACCCATTACCTACTCTATTTAGAAAGAGGTAGATTCTATAAAAGCCTTCTATAAGGAACCCTAAAGCTATAAAGCTTAGAAGAAGTACTAACTATAATATAAAAGGATTGGCTATCTTAGATCTAAAAAGATTAGAAATTTATATAAACTTATTATATTAGAGAAATCTGTAGAAGTAATTATTAATTATTAATATATAATGTATACTATAGCTAATATTAGAAATAAATATAATATAATAAATAAGTAAAAAAAAGATATTCTAGAACTTATTTATATTAATATATATAATTAAATACCAGAGTCTAAAAATAAATATATCTATTTTTTAATAATTATAAATAATTACTTAAGGAAAATATAGATATTTTTAATAAGAACTAAATCTAATACTACTTTTATTTTGAATTAATAGAAGAGAAAAGTAGAGATAACTATAGGCCTCAAAGTATTTAATATATAATTAGATAATATATCAGAATTTAAAAATATCTTTAAGATCTAAAGGAAAGAATTTAGTATTTATTATAAATTAATAGTTCTATATATATTAATCCAAAACAAAATTATTAAATAAGTATATTAGACTATTAAAAGAGAAACAAGAGTTCTATTTAAAAATTTAAATATTCAGATTAAACTATAAATAGAAACAGTAGAAACTAATATATATATTAGAAATAGAATATTGAATAGACTAATAATTAATAGAATTCAGATAATTCTAGAAGAAGTCTTTATTAGAATTAAGCTATTGATTAACTATTTTAGAATATAGAAATATCAAATAGTATTATATATAAATCCAGAATTACTATTATAAGGTATAAAAAGGAATAAGCTAATAGACTAGAATAGAATCTATATTTTTATTAGATATATTAAAGGGATAGATAAGTAATAGAAAATTTAGATATTAAATATAAGAAAGACTATTAAGACTTATTAAACTAAATTCTTTAAGAAATAACCAGAAGAAGATTTAAACCTTAGAATTTCTTAGAAATTAGTATTAAATATAGTACTAATAAAAAATTTAAGAAAGTAACTAATTTATTAATTAGATATCTTATCTAAACTAATAATAAGATTTAATAAGCCTTTAGAAGAAAAAAAGGATAATATTAATAATTAAAAGGAAATTAGTAATTCTAAAAAAGTTCTTTTTAAGATTACTAATCTCTAAGATATATATAAGATTTTAATGGAATCCCTATCTAAATTAAGCAGACAAGAACTATCTTATATAGAGATATTCCCAATAACAAAATAAAAAAGGGAGAAATATAAACTATTAGAAAAAGAGTAGAATATAAAATTTTATAAAACTATACTTATACTAAACCTGCTATTCTTAGAGATAGATATAGAAAAGAAAGAGAATCCTATAAAAGTATTTCTCAAGACCTTTAATAATTAGAAGAAGTATATAAAATTAATATTTAATACTATAATAGCTATATATATAGCTAGAGAATAAGTTCTAATTCTAGTCTTATATTATACTATTATTAATAATTCTATATAGAGAGAATTATAGAAAAGTACTTTTAAGTCTAAAACTAATATATTCTGGATTAATAGTATTTTTAAAATAGTTACTCTACTATCTAGAGCTAATATTATTATAAACTGATAAATACTTACTGCTAAATACAATCTGAATAATTCTCTTTAAAAGTTTAAAGCATATCTTATTGCCTATAGATTTATCTAGAAGTATAGTATTAATTTTAAATATACCTTTGCCCCTATTCTTTATTATAATATATTAAGGATCTTTATAGTTATTATTACTATAAAAAATTATAAATATTATACTATAGATATTAATAATACCTTTACTAAATTAATATTAAAGGAAAAGATATATATAGCAGCTTTTCCTAGAATAGAAGTTCTACTAGAAATAATACTTAAAGTTCTTAAATCTTTGTATAGTCTAAAGTAAGCAGTATAGGACTAGAATCAAACCTATATTAAAATACTTTAGAAAATAGATTTTATATAAACTAATATAAATCTATACCTTTTATAATATCCAGAGAAGGAGATTTTAATTTTAATATATATTAATAATATCCTAGTTGGCACTAAGTAAATAGAGAATATTAACTGGTTTAAACAATAGTTTAGAATAGTTTATAAGATTAAAAATCTGGAAAAAATAAAGAAGATCTTTGGTATCCAGATTATCTATAATAGAAGAAATAAAACACTAATAATAAACTAATCTTATTATATTTAGGAACTCTTATTAAGATATAAAATAGATAAAAAAAAGATATATCTAATTAATATTTTACTAAATAGATATAATTAATTAAAATCCTCTAGTTCTTAAGATAAACAAGCAGATCAGAGAGAGTATCAGAAGATTATTAATAATCTTATCTATCTAATAATTTTGATAAGACTGGATATTGTATTTGCAATAGATAGATTTAATTAATATTTATTAGATCTATTTAAGAAATATTTCAGATTACTAAAATCTTTAATAAAATATTTTTGTTTAATTATATACTTTAGTCTTTAGTTTAATATAAATAAAGATCAGCAATTTATTAAATACTCAGATTTAGACTATATAATAGATAAAACTAACCAAATATTAATTTTTAGAAATGTTTTTACTTTAGCTGGTTATTCTATTAGCTAATTAAATAAAAAATAGAAGTCTATTATAACTTTAATAATAAAAACCAAATATATAGTTATATATTAAGCTATAAAATAATTCCAGTAGCTAGTTCTATTCTTAAAAGATATAGATTATAGAAATTATATTAGTTTTAATTAATATAGACTAATAATAAAGGAAAAATAAGTCTTTATTATTAAATCTCCAGTAAAACTCTTTAGAAATAATTAAGTATTCTTATTTTTAATAAGAGATATATATATCTATAAGAGATTAAAGCATATTAATATTATATATTATTATATAAGAGACCTGCACCAAAGAAATAGAATCTAGGTAGAGTTTATTAGTATTAGAGATATAATAGCAAATAGCTTTACTAAACTACTTCCTAGAATAGACTTTGTAAGATTCCTTAGGTAGCTAGGATTTACTAATCTAGTAAGTCCAGATTAAGAAGAAGTATTATAATATAATAATTAGAACTAGTATATTTCTATAGAATATTATATAACCTGGTTATATAACTTAACTAATAGGAGATAGTTATTATATTAAATCTCTTGATTAGTATAATCAGAATAACCAGCATAGTTAATATAAACAGTATTGTTATTCTATTCTTGCTAATTCTTCTATCCTAAGTTAATCTTCCTATTACCAGAGTCTAGTAGTATATCTCTTAGTTGAGTAAGCTGCACCAATTATACCGATTGTTTTCAACTATAATAATATTAAATTTAAGAAGATCTTTAGCTAAAATATTATATAATTCTTTTCTTTTTTAATATATATTGGATTTAGAATTATATACTTTACTTTACACTTAACAATATATTCTATATCTTGCTTATATATTATAATTATATATTAAAGCATTTCTTGTAGCTTTAAAGACTAAAGCTAAGAATAATAAGCCTAAATCTATATAGAATAAGAGTAGTAAATCTCTTATAATATCTTTTAATATTCCTTTAGTATTAGAAAAGATATATTAAATCTAAGTTTATTACTATTATATATAAAATCTAACTATAGTTAAATTTATAGATTTAAAAGATTTGTAAATTTGTTAATACTAGTTCTGTATATTGGAAATATTTCAAACAAATTCAATATGTAGTTTCTGGAGATAAAGAAAGTTTATTAATTTTTATTCTTTTACAAAATTATTATACTTAATAGAATTCTATATATCTTATATTAGAATATGTAATATAACTTAGAAAGTTAATTAAAATATTTATCTCTTATAGAAATTATAATAATATTAATTATCTTTAGATAAAAAAGAAAGAATAGATTTAATTAAAATATTTATTTTAACTTATATATCTATTCTATTTTTTAATTCTTTATCTTTTAAATCAAGAAGGCTCTATAATTTATTAAATATTTAAAATATATAATATAATCTTTAATTATCTCAAAAATACACAAAGTCTTATAAACAAAAAAAGAGTACTATAGAAAAAATAACTTTCATATACTATTAAGACTATAAATAACAAATTAAAGTAATATTATAATAAGACTTATATAAATCAAGGATATATTTATGCAATTGCAATAATCTTATTGCTAAATACAAAACTATACAAATTCAAATTAGTAACTTGGTAAGGCAATATTAAAGATTAGTATAAAAAATATAAATATATATTTATAAAAATATTTAAATATTATTAATAGCTTTATTTAGTAGAGCTAATTATATCTTTCTCTCCTTATTCTTATACTAATAATTTCAATAATGCTTTTTATTAATTAAAACGAAAAAGAATTATTTATTTACTATATAATAAATAATAATTAATAGAATTAGATTCTTATCTTAATAAAGGTTAATAATTTCTATTCAAGAAATAAATATTAGATTATATAATCTAACTATAGTTAAATTTTTAGAGATTATTATTAAAGAAAAGAACTCTTTAATATATTAGAAAATATATAAAAGATAATTTCTAATACTTTCAAAAATAGCTCAAGATTTCCTTGCTATTCCTGTTAGTAGTATTAGTATTAAATATCTATTTAATAATTCTTGGGATATTTATTATTATTGCTAAAGTTATCTTAAGTTAAATACTATTAATATATTAATGCTTTTTATATATATTAATTGTTTTATATTATAAAAAGAATTTAAGAAGATTATAAAAGCTAATTTTAATTTAGAATTAAATAATAAACCTTTAAAGTCTAAACTTCAAGAGCTAAAGTTTATTAGTAATACTGAGAATAATAGCAAGGATAAAGACAATAAATAGAATAAGAATAAGAATTACAAAGGCTAGAATCAGATAATAGTAGTTATATTAAGTATTAATAATAAATAATTATTAAATATTATTTTAATCTTTAGGTTTTAATTCTTAATTTATATTATAATCTTATTTTTTTTTCAAATCTAACTATAGTTAGATTCAAATAATATATTATATAATTTTAATAAAAAATTACTAAGGATTTATAATTATAAAATTTTTTTATTTTTTTTAGAGGAAGAAATATTATATAATATTTAATTTTGGGTTTTTTAAGTTTTTTAGGTTTTTTAATTCAAAACCTAATCCAACTTATTAATTTTGAGTTTTTCTAAAAAAAAACCCAACCTACTTAAGCCTTACTTTAGGTTGGGTAGGTTAAGTTTTTTAAGCCTAAAATAACAAGTCTAGTTATTAATTAGGTCTAGTATAAATATCTAAGCTTCTATTTTATAATCTTAGTCTTATCTCTAATACTAAATGCCTTGTTTAGTTCTCTGTAAAAGTTTATATAGCTCTGGTAAATCTGTTTTATAATTTTGTTTTAATTATCTTTATTATTTGTATTTTAGTTAACTATTATTAGATTAATCTAATCAAATATAGATTCTTTTATATAGAATATTACAAAAAGTATTTTGTCTTTATTATTAGTTATATTTATTATTTAGAAATATAAGTCTAACTAAATAATAAATACCTATAATTTATATTAGTTACTATTAAATAGTTTAAGCTTTAGTAGTTTAATTTTTATAATTATATTATTATTATTTCTATTATTAGTATTATTATTTATCTATATTTATAATACTTTGTAAAGCTATCTTTAAAGCTAATTAATTAATTTATATAACTCTATTATAGTTAGTTTATCTATATCTATTCTGTTACTTTAATTAATTAGAGATATAGTAAGCCTTATTGCAGCTTATTAATTATTACTTAATATACTTAGATCTTAAATACTTAAGCCTTTAATAACAGAGTTAAGGATATTTAATATATTATTATTCCAGGATTCTTTCTAGCTATCCTATTATACTGTTATTAGAGAAAGCTTAAGCAAAACTCTTATCTGGTTTCTCTTTAATAATCTAAGTTTTTCTAGATCTTTTATAGGCAGTTAATATAGCTTACTTACTATAATTCTTCAAGTAAGGCTTTGTAATTGTATAACTTAATAAGTCTTATTAGATAATTAAATAACAATAGCTAAATTAGAAGTAAAGTCTAGTTGAATTATAATTCTTCTAATAGCTTTTTTACTAACCTATAGTAGATAGTATAAATAACTAAATAATATTAAATATAAAAAACTAAATATATCTATAGAGTATAAATAAGTATTTTTATATATTTAATCCTTTCTTAGTATATTCTACTATTTTAGTATATTTTACTATCTTAGTATATTTTACTATTTTAATATATTCTACTAGTTCTCTACTGTATACTATTATATAATATACTTAGTAATTCTTTGTATATTTTTATTATATATTTTATTATTCTGTATATATCTACTATCTAGACCTATATATAGAATAAATATATATATCTTCTAATTCTAAGACTATTCTGTTTGTATAATCTGTTTATTTATTTCTAGAATTATTAATGTATTTGCTAGAATTATTTTATATTCTAAGGCTCTTATAGTTATTTCTAGAATTATTATATTATATATATATTGTTTTAGCTTACCCTTATATTTCTTGTAGAGTTATCTTTTATTAGTCTATAATAATACTATATTATTTCTAATAAAAACTACAAATTCCTTTCTAATCTATAGTATATTCTTTTTTAAGAATTAAAAGTTAAACTACTATATTCTATAGTATATTACTTTCAGTTAGATAAGCAGTCTAAGTATATTAATTAATAAACAGAGATTACTCTATAATACTTACTAGTAGATATAAACTATTCAAGAGATTAATTAAAAGCTTTTTCTTATTTGCAAGAAGCTATAAATACTATCTATAGTATTATAATATAGTACTTACTATATAAACTTATATATAGTATTAAACTCTTTATCTTAATTAGTCTACTTATATTAGAAGTTTTAGTGCAGAGCTTTACCTATTATATAGATACAAGAGAAGCAATTAATATTATAATAATAAGTACTAAATACTACTATAATTATTAATATTAATCTATCTATTTTACTTCTAGTAATAAAGTATATCTTTGTTTATACTATAGCTATTCTATTCCCTCTATAATAATTTTGAAATAGAAGCTATTGCAATAGTATACAGAACCTTTTATAATCAAAAAATATATTAGAAAGCTAGCCTACTAACTTAATTTCTCTGTTTATTAGTATATCTATAATATTATATTGATTGTATATTTTAAGCTAGCAAAATATAATATAGATCTATTTAATTATAAAGTATTCTAATCTAAGCTAATTAATATAGATACAGACAGAGTAATAGATTATAAAATAGAGATACTACTGGATAAGTATACTATATAGTATAGTAGAAAATATATTATATAGTATCTTATCTACTAGAAAAAATATAGCCTCAAGTATAATATCTAGTATAATATTAATAATTTGCAAGATACCAGAGAACTTATAGAGAAATATAATAAATAGCATTAATAAGTATAATAATATATATTCTAGATAATCTTATTAAAACACTATATATTTTAGACAGAGACTACTATTAGCAGCATAGATACTACTTTTTGTTTTTCCGAAGAGGGCATGTGTTACATGATGAGAGGTTGGGAGTTCGGCTTTATATCGGAGGCTTCGGCATTAGGTCGGAGGTTCGGCCTTAGACTAGATAGCTTTCCTCCCGCCCTGCGGGACTTAGAGAATTTATCCTTCTTACACCCCCCTAAGCTTACAGCTAACTAGAGCTTATAATCTTTTATAATAGCTTAAAGAAATAAAAATATTTAATTAAGAATCGAGCCTATAAGGTCTTAAGCAAGATATCTAACTCCTGGGCTAACTAAGCAGCTTTAGTAGGCAGGAGACTAATCTAGGGGTCTAGAGCCACGAAATATCTTCAGCAGATAACGGAGAAAATACACTCCCCGTGCAGTTGAACTTGATATCAGAAGTGTGTTATGGTAGCAGGCAGGATATTTCGGTGACTTCCTCAGCATCTGGCGCATATGGGCGGACCCTCGTGGATGCATATTTCCGCAATGTTCATCGTGCATATCCATTTATAGACCGGAGAAGGGTGCTAGCCATGTTCAATAATCAAGTAAATTTGATCCCTTTAATGAAAAGCCGTAATGCCGATGGGGCTATTCTTTCTATAAACAATCAACGTTGACTAACAAGAAGTTCTTGTAAAGAGATACAGATAAATGTTCAAGCTCAGTTAGCAACCTCAATGGGCGTTCCCCAACCGCCACCACCAGGGGTATTGATTTGCATACGCTCTCCCGGCTTCACGTTTACTACAGCCTGACTACCAAGGTTGATCTTGTCGAAACCCCCCTCTTCGTTGTGGCTTAGGTAGAAGTTTCGTCCGACGCTTGCAGGGTGGCCACCTTCCATGCCGTATGGTGGAAAGACTCTGCGCTCACTCAAGATGCTGAATTTGAGTGGAATTCGAGCCTCGATTTCTCGAATGATGCCGTTTCCTCCATTCCATTTTCCCTTTCCACCCGTATTGGGATTGATCTCATAGCGACGAACAATGACTTGGGTGCGTTTCTCGATTACCTCAGCGTCAGTAATACGTGTGTTGGTGGAATGCGCATGAGTAGCATGTTCCCCATGCCAGCCCGGCCCGGCTCCTGTACCTCCTCCAATAGATTCACCATAGTTCCAACCAGGTTCAATTTCACCAGTCATTGGATTACGCCCCCCCATACCCCAGCCAAAACTGCTTGCACAACCCTGAAATGCCGCAACGCACTTGTACGCGCGGAGGATGGTATCAATGACACGTTGGCTGGCAATTGTACTGCCACAAATAGCAACAGACGACGTTGGATTGAGAACTGATCCCTTGGGGACACGGATTTCAATTGGAGTCAGGCACCCCTCATTGAGAGGAATCTCCAAATCAATGAGACATCGAATTGTGTAAATAACAGCAGAGTGGGCAATTGAAATAGGGCAGTTAATATTTCCCCAGCCCTGCGGTCCCGTTCCAGTGAAGTCGTAAAGAGCCGAGCCGGTCTTGGGGTTGATAGTGATTTTGAGCTTGATCTTGGTTCCGTTGTCATATAAGTCCTCAGACTCTAAACCATTAGGGTGTTTCTTGGCGACTTCTTTCAAGAATGCTCGAACGGCAACCTCGGCGTTGGCTTGAATGCCAAACATATATTTGTGTACAATAGGTAGCGTGAATTCATCACAGAGCTTGAGCAACAGGTTAATGCCACGTTGGTTCGCTGCCGTCTGCGCCTTGAGATCGGAGATGTTGTCTTGGATACGACGAGTAGGGCTGCAGCCTGGAAATGTACCGGCATAGGCGAATATCTCGCGTACTTCTTCTTCGAGGAACTTGCCTCCGCTGACGATTTTCACCGACTTGAAATTGACACCCTCCTCCCAAAGCTCCGTGGAATCAGGCATCATTGAAGTAATACCCTTGCCCCCTATTGATTTACATAGACATTAGCTTTTCCCCGGAGAGAAATCGGAAATTTTTGAGACGTTTTGGAGTGAGTGAGACGTACCAATATCCGTATGATGGCCTCTGCTAGCTGTGTAAAAAATGATTTCGTCCCCCAGGAATACTGGCGTGACTACGGTGATATCAGGAAGATGGGTACCTCCCCATTCTGGATGATTGGTCACCAGAACATCGCCGGCTTTTAGCTTACCAAGCCAGTGGTGGTGTTGAGATTGGATGGCCATCTGCATGCTTCCGAGATGAATAGGGATATGTGGCGCGTTGGCAACAAGCTGCCCATCAGGAGAAAAGATTGCACATGAAAAATCCAGCCGCTCACGAATGCTCGTCGAAATTGAAGTTCGCTGCAAAGTATTACCCATTTGTTCTGCAATGGACATGAAACGGTGGGCAAAGATCGACAATTGAATTGGACTCAGTTCGTCTTCGTCGGATTCTTTTAGGGCAACGCCACGTCCAACTCGCTCTATTACGACATGCTCTGAAAGCACGTAGGCGCAGAAATGCGGTTCGACCAAGATTGTCTGGTTAGCGTCAAGGATTAAAGCAGGACCCTCGATGATACTGTTCTTGGGGGTATTGGCTAGGCGGTAGATCTTCGAGTCTTTCCAGGAACCGCCAACATACAGCTTCTGGCTCTCTGTTGTTGCAGGAACCTCGCCGTTTACACGTGCGTATGCCAGTTCCTCTGTAGGCGGGATACTCTTGGTAAAGGCACCTGCACTTCCAGTACCGCGAACTTGTAGATTGTCAATGACAATCCGACGTTCGAGAGCAAACGAGAATTCCCGTATATGCTCAGTAACAAAAGCTTTTCCGTAGTCCTCATCATCTGGTTTGGAGATGGAAAGATTGGTATCCGTACCATAGTAGCGAAGGCTTAGAGACTCATCATATACGATTGAATCTTCCGTGGCACCCTGACTGAGCAGTTCATTCTTGACAATATTTTTCAAATTGTCCAACCTCTCACGGATTATGCGTAACTGATTCAGTGCAAAGTCTCCGGTAAACGGCTCGGATGTTTCGTATTGTAAATCTGCCTGAGAAATACCAAAGGCAGAAAGTAAGGATGACCACCTATGGATCAAAATTCTGTTGATGCCCAACTTCTCTGCGATAGAGCACGCATGTTCTATGCATTATATTATCAGAAAGTACTTGCTGCATAAGAAGTTTCTTGAAAGTAAATAGAAGACTTACGACCTCCAGCCCCTCCAAAGCTGACAAGATTGTGCTTTTCAGGAGCATATCCTCTCGCCTCTGTAATATAGTTAGCATAAAACTCAGCGCGCACCCCAAAAAATACTAACCTGTCGCGTTTCGAATTGGTCGACTCATCGTCTCGTTTGCTACATTCAAGAAGCCCAATGCAACTTCTTCCGGTGTCAAATTCTGAGATGTCTGTGCATTGAAGTCTTCTGTGATCTCTGTGAACTTGGTCTGCACAATCTCGTGGTCCAGAGGTTCGTGAGAGTTTTTGCCAAAGATTGCAGGGAAACTTGGCAAGTGCAATCTACCAAGAAAAAGGTTCGCATCCGTAACTGTCAGTGGTCCATTATTTCGATAACTGGCAGGACCGGGAAAAGCGCCAGCACTATCAGGGCCAACAACCAACAAGCCATTTCTGGCAAACAAAATAGAGCCACCACCGGCAGCAACAGTTTGGATGTTCAACATGGGAACATTTAGAGTCCTATCGGCCACCCGAGCCTCGCTAAGATAGTCGTATTTACCGTCGTATCGACAAACATCCGTGCTGGTACCACCCATGTCGAAGCCAATGAGTGGTGTTCGTTCAGACTCATCATAACACGATCTTGCAATACCAACAACACCTCCAGCAGGACCACTGACAAGAGCCTCGTTGCCGCGGAATTTGCGCGACTGCTTCAATCCACCATCGGAACACATAAAGTCGACGCGTTGGGGTAGGTGGATGAATCCCGATTCAAAGTTATCCACATAATTTTTGATGACGGGATACAAATACGCTTCTGAGCAGACCGAAGTGCTTCTGAGCAGAAACTTGATAGACGTGCTAGTCTCACTAGAGGTCGTGATGTATTTAAATCCAATTTCTTTAGCCAATTCCGCAACTAGCTTTTCATGTTCAGGATAAAGGTAAGAATGCATGAAAGAAATGGCGACAGACGAATATCCATCGTCTTTAAGGCCCTGTAGCTGGGCTCGGACTTCTTCCTTGTTGACTTTCTTGAGAACGCGAATAATCTCACCGCTCCTGGTACGGACGAGATCAGGGTCGGTAATCTCCGCAGACTTATCCATGGGAAGTGGGTTCAGGTCATAATCTTCTATCGTAATTCGTTCATCTACCTCGATCACCTTCTCGTGGAGAGCCTTGGCTTTTTCGATGCGAAGAGCGAAAATCTTCGGCCGCGTTTGATCGCCAATGATGCAGACATCTCTGAAGCCTATTACATGACATTAGCGAACAGCACGGGATTTTCTGGCCGGTTAAATATATATATATACCTTTGGTAGTGACAAAGGCGAACTTTTCACCTTTATGCTCTAAAAGCGCATTTGTTGCGATAGTAGTACCAATGCGGCAGGATGCTGTTAGTTCCAATCGCGATTAGTATGCCAGGATCCTCTCAGTCACCAAAGATTGGTAGACGTACCAATTCTTGAACCGTCTATCTTTTCATTAATGGGGCGGGTCTTTCCATCTACCATCTCCAAGATACGACGGATAGCCTCGGTTGGAGCATCGGGATAGTTATTTGGGTTTTCAGACAGGAGCTTGAAAGCAATGTCTTCTTTGCCTTCTATCTTTGCAATAACATCACAGAAAGTGCCACCTCGGTCGATTGAGATGGAAATATCCGCATGTTGCTGAGCTTTCTCCAGCATGTCATCGCCAAGTTGAGGCACCATAGTGGACATCTGCTATCGCTGAAAATTCCAAGACATAAAGGCATATTGGTGACGCAACCTGCCTTTATATACATTCCAAATGTATCTAACAATCGATGAATCTTATCTCTTTACTATAAATGACATGTCTTGCGTGATTGATGATGAGAGCCTGAACCACATATCCCAATTACAAAAGAGGAAACTTTTGTCGGGAGAAGTCCGGTAGACCTATGTTCCGATATCCGGGCAATCCGGCTTTCTTACATATTGAGTAATTTTTATCGCATCGATGCGAGCATGATAAATACCGGTAATAACTGGATCGCAGTCAGTACTGGATATACCTGCAGTCCTCTGACGGTTCCGATTTGCCAGTTCGACTCCAAGGGCTCGGATAAGTCCGCAAGTTTTGAATGTGAGTCTCAGCGTGCGGGGGAAACAAAGGTACTGAAAAGCGGGACACCACGCCTTTTTATTTCGTTTAAAAACCACTCTACTCCGTCGTTCCTTATTGTACTTTGGTATTGGTATCCAGCGGGCAAAATTATCTCCACTAACAATAACGGTTTATTATATTGGTGAGTTGCGCAATTAGTAGGCAAATCCAACCATTCTGGACAACATCCAGTTGACAGACCTTACTTTTCCGCCTTAAGCCAGACGTGACACAGGAAAAACTTTCACAATTCTCTCTTCTAGCGAAGGGCATGGTTGGCAAGGTTCCCAGTATAAAATCTGAATGTACTGCAAGCTTATTCTGTACTGATATAGCCGTAGTGTTCATGTAGGTCTTCTTCCTTGAAGACAAATTGGCCATTGCCGATTTCTGTCCCTCGAGCAAAGGGCTTTCACATGGGACTTGTGGCAGTCTTGGAGAAAGCAGAGCATGTGGCCAGCTACGCTGTTTATCTAGCCTACCTATAGTATAATACCCCATTCTCTTGCTTTATCAGCATTAGAGTTATGTACTTATGGCTATATGTCACTGTTTCTTAGAGTGCATAAATTGAGGGAGAAGTCGCGGGACTTAGTAGAATCTATCCTTCCTACACTACACGTTTGCTTACACCTACCTATTTAACCACTCTACACATAATATATAGCATAGATATATATATTATATTATATTACACTACAAACGACCCAACGAGTTTCAGATCCCGAGAACTCGTGCCCACGCGAACGATGTACGTTCCGCGCGCGACAGCCCATTTCTGCGCCGCCACGTCCCAGTAGGAGATATCTCTGCGACGAAGCGAGAAGGAGACGGTTTTCTGCTCGCCAGGCGAAAGGTCAATGCGTTCGAAGCCGCGGAGCTGTTTGATGGGCTGTTTAGCGGAAGAGGGGTAGGTAAGGTAGAGCTGGGCGACTTCGGCACCGGAGACAGAGCCGGTGTTGGTTATGGTTGCGGAGATCGTGGTTACGGTGTCCCAGAGGTCGGTGTAGCCGCCAACGGAGAGGGAGCCCGTTGGGTAGGTGGATAGGAAGGAAAGAGTGGATGACGAGACGGAGAGGGAGGAGTAGGAGAAGGTGGTGTAGGAGAGGCCGTGGCCGAAGGGGTAGCGCGGGGTGATGTTGTAGGCGTCAAAATAACGGTAGTCGATGTAGACACCTTCGGTGAAATTGCATTGTTTCGTCTCGCAGATGCCAACGGGGTAGTCGCTTTCGTTTTTGGCCAGGGTGTAGGTCAGACGGCCGCTGGGGTTGGTATCGCCGTATAGTATATCCACGATCGAGTTGCCGGATTCTTGGCCCAGGAGGGAGGAGTAGAGCACCGCAGTGACGTTCTCGTTTTCGATCCACTGGTCCACGAGACGTGCTCCAACAGTGTTGATGATCACGACGGTGTTGTTACAGCTGGAGGCGACGGTGCTCACCATCGTGTCTTGGTCGTCGTTGTATAGCTCGGTGCGGTCTGCTCCTTCACCGGCGAGTGCGTTCAGGAAGACGAGACAGACGTCGCTGTATTCAGCGTAGGCTGAATAGGAAGCGGAGATAAAAGTGCCCGCATCGCCTATGCCACTGGGGAGTCCTGTCGCGCTGGAGGAGTAGGTATCGTTCAGAATCCAGCGGATCATCGTGCCATCTTCACTAGCCTTGCGAGTGAGAGCCGCATGAGGATCGATTAGGTAGGACATGGAGCCTTCTCCTGAACCAGTTCCCGTGGCAAGATGCCCGTTGTACGTTGGTCCGGAGCCCTGGACGGTGAATTCGACGTTCGGGCCAGCGATCGCTGCCCTTGCATGGGATCCGAAGACGCTCATGGTGTGAGGCCGCTTGAGAGGCAGCGCATTGTCGGTGTTCTTCAGAAGAATGACGGATTTGCCTCCGTTGGCGCGGATAAGGCGTGAGTGGTTCGCGCGGACGTCAACAAAGGCATCTCTGTCAGCAACAGAGGGATGGGTGCCGTTGTCGAGATGAACGTAGTAGTAGCCCATCAGGTTGCGGATGGCCATGTCATTCAGACGTGCCTGAGTGAGCGTGCCATTCGACAAGAGCTCGTTGACTGCCGAATCCGACCAAATCCTACTGGATCCATAGTCGAGCCCATTGATGGCCGACCCCTTTGCAGTGGACTGGGCATCGACGTCGGGATATACCATGCCTGGATATCCCAATTCAGTCTTGAGACGCTTCAGAAGGAGCTCGGAATTTTCGCAACTGAGCGTGTTGTTGACTTCGTTCATGGCGCACATGACGGCACCCATGCCATTCTTCACAGCGTCATAGAATGGCCACAGATACAGCTCGTGCAGAGCCTTGTCATCTGCGTTGGACGAGTATGGAGCTGCGCTGGATGTCGAGCCTCCACTACCGCCAGTGGAGGCGCTAAGTCGGTTGGTCTCCTGTTCATTGAGCAGGAAATGCTGGAAATAAAGTTAACAACGTATATACTCCAAATAGCCGAGTATAGACTCTTCTGCGAGAACGTACCTTTCCACCAGCGACGACACCGGTGTCCGTGTACGCTTTGACACTGACTCCAAAAGCAATACCATTGAGATATGGATCCGGACTGAAAGTCTCCCCCAAGCGACCGCTCCAGACAGTTCGACCTAGAGGCTGGGAAGTCGGGCCATTGACAATATGCACGCCCTTAAGATAATGCTCCGTAGCAACGGCTTTCGCCTGAGCATAGAAAGCATCCTTATCCCAAGTCATGGCCAGGGCGGATGCTTGACTGAAAGCAGATACATAATAGTAGTACTCGACACCCTGAGAGCCATCCTCGAACGTGAGGGCCTCGAAGGTTCCTCCTGTGTTGTTGACATTGTTACCTGTGATCAGGGACAATTTCTGGCTATTGTTCAGTTTTGAAACAAAGCTGGATGCCTTTGCATATGCCTCCTGCCAGGAGCCCAGTGAAACTGTGGTATGTGTCAGGACGAGCTGTAACACCATGTAATGTCTTTAGAGCTCACCTCCATCCTTCTTCAACAGACCCTCACTGGGGCTACTTGGAGTTGCTGTGGCCCATTGAAGCAGGGTCAGTGTAGCTAGTGCGTGCCATCTCATGTTGGCGGTTGGTGACCCGGCCCAGCAGCAATAATGAACGAATGTATACCTAAAACGATAGACGAGAACAAAACTGTAGGGTCCAAAGAGTGTGAGGATCAGTGAAACAAAAGACCCTAATTTCTGCAGAGGATGGGACCTAGATATACATAGAGAAAGATCTGAAACGCGGCGAGCAGTATTTATGTGCCTCAATTGCATACCGGAGCCCGTGAGGTCATACTAGTCATACTAAAAAGCCGTTCTAATGAAGGCATTACGACCCTGCCATCTCATAAATCAGATCCGCGTCGTAATGGATTTTGGCGATCAGTCTGTATAAAGACGCCCTCGATCGCTGTTGACCAGTTAAATTTCAAGAAGGTAAGTATGCGAATCCTCTCGATCTTATCTTTCGGCTTGTTCGGCCATTCTCCGTTTCGCGCGACGCGTGGTTATCGGACTCGGTCACGGTTCACGTACAAATTTGCCTCTTTCGGCAAACCGAAAAGCAGTGGAGTGGCCCTGGCGCCAGCGGGACCAGCGGCAGCAGAAGATCTGGCTCATTTAAGCACACTCAGGACATCGAGTCGAAAAGCGACAACTTGAGTGAAGCGGCGGGAGTGTAGTCAGAAGGCGAACTTCGGCGAGGTGAGTTTTCGCAGTCAACAACGTGAGGTAATGGGATTCTAAATTATACAGTAGAACTTAAGTAGGACGGCGTTTTCTGCAAGGCAGTGTTTTCTGCAAGGCAGTGATAACCTAGATTACATATGTAAGGACGGTAAATCAAGCCGCAGGTTCCCATTTGCTTTGAAATCTAGATACAGTGGAACTCAATGCCGTACCAACAATACTACCGCAGGCGAATATCAAGATTCCTATCTAACCAACGAAACCCATATGTATATCCAGAGCTCCTAATGTATAATATCTTGAGAGAAGAGAAAAGAAATCTATCGGCTCCTAGATCACCATAGCCAGGATAAATGACCCAGCCATGCCACAGAAGGTGATTGTTAGCTTATTAGCAGCGCCTGTGAAGACAGCAGCCGAAGGGCTACTTGAAGGCTCCATTGGTACTGTCGTTGTCGCAGATGGCTTGAACGTGGCCCTGGTAGAGGAAGAAGGATATAAACTGCTCGCGCTAGAATAGGAGGAAAATGAAGGCGATACGACCGGGCTTGAGATAGCTGGGACGCCGCCAGACTGGTTCGAAGAGGTGTCATTATTTCCAGCCACAGGTGCAATCGAAGAGGTACCGGTAGAGGTTGATCTTGCAGTAGTGATGACTGCAGGTAAGGTCGCAGATGAAGGAGCCGCGTCAGCAGAAGCTGAATATCCAGTCTCATAGGGACAAAAGGTGGTATAGGATGTGACAAAATCGGTGGTAACTGTTTCCCCAGATGCAGGAGAATCAGTATTCGTAGCAGATGCTGCAGTGGCGGCTTGGTTAGAATCGGTAGCAGTTGCGGAGACTGCTGACGAAGTAGATTGGCTTTTGGCTGCCGAGCTGGTGGCAGGAGTATCGGAGGAAGTTGCATCTGATATTGACTGAGATGTCACTCCAGCAGGAGATGTAGCTGTTAGAGCATCTGATACAGTACGAGACTCTGTGCTCGAAGTATGGACGGGTGCTTCGGTCGTAGCTTTCGACGGAGCCAACGTAGTAGCTTGCGAGACACTTGCCGACGATGACGTTGCAGCGGTGCCCTGCTGGTAAATTTTGATAGAATTGATCTCCCAGTAAGCCTCCGAGTAAGCGGTGGGATTCAAGGCGACGTAGCTAACGCAGCTTTCAAGAGCACTTGCCGGGTTGCTCATGATGCATTTCGCGCTGTCGAATACGTTTCCCGCCCAATCACCGCAGAAAGTTGTATCAAAGATAAATCGTTGAGCCAGGAACTCCTCTGTCATGTTACAGGAGCCCTGGAAATTTCCCATTGGGGTTCCAAAAGCAGATGTATCCGGCTTGCCATTCTGTATGCTCTGCGGGATGGCATTGCGCGGAAAGAACCAAATTTTAATGTACTCGTCGGTCCATTCCATCGCGTATCTGGAACCAGCTAGTCAATAACCTATGGGCCAGAAAGGAAGCAGCATTGGAACTCACACTCCGCCCTGGATATCGTTGAAGCCGGTACCGAAGCTGTCCTCGGTGCCTTCAATAGTACATCCGGAGGTTCCTTCGGTCAGCGAGCATTGGTCTGCTGTCAGTGCACCCGTCATACCGGTATTGGTGATCTTGCAATCTCCTTGGGTGTGCAGGACCATTTCATTCTTGGTCGCCATATTGACGCCCTCGATGATGTCTACATTTCTCATTAGACACGCGATACGCAGGGATATACCGAACGAGACACTTACCGATCTCACCACCCGAAGGCCAGTTTGTTCCGACTGACCAGAAAGCAGGCCAGATTCCACAGGCGCTCTCGGGCATATGCTGGATATCAGCCACAAAAAGGCCGTTAGTGTAGGTCTTCTTGCTTTGCACCCGAACGGAGTTTCGTCCAGGGCCACTTGTCGGGTCGAGAACAGTGTGAGAATCCACACCCATGTAGACGCTGCCGCTAGACGTGATGTTGACGAGGCCCTGCTGCTGGGCAGCTTCCTGGGCGAGGTAGGTGACGAATCCATGCGTCGGATCCTCCCCAGCACTGAATTCAAAGTTGTCGAAGAAATTACTTCCATCAAAGCTTTCTGCCAGACTGTATTCAGCGCCAGCACGCTTTGTATAAGGATGAGCAGCTGTCAAGGCCACCAAAGAAGAAAGGAAGAGCGCGCCTGCGCTCGGGAACGGCGGGAATGATAACATCTTGAGGCCACGGATGAAACGCGTGTGCTAGCAGAGAGGATAGAGAAAATTGCTAATGAAACAGATGATGTATGAGTTCTTAAGGGATCGTGGTCCAGAGTCTAGATAATGGGGTCTAAAGAAAGAAAGTTGAAGAGCAAGTCTGCCTCGCAAGAGGTATCAAGTCACCCACATACGACGGGGACATAAGAACAACGAATGAACGAAATTGGCCCTGCCTGGCAAAGGTATGAATGAATGAATGAATGAATGAATGAATGAATGAATGGATGGATGGATAGATAGATAGATGAATGAATGGATGAATTGAAGGGGGTTATGTGTTGGCCTCGAATATGCATGGATTCCCCTTCCATTGCTTTGCGCCGAGTTAGCGCCACCATTTTTCGCGCTCTTTGTATAGCATCCTCTAGCGAGCAACATCCCACTGGCTGCGAATACCGGTTCCTGAGATAGCGTGCCAGCCACAGCTGTCTAGGCGCAATAGTGACAAAGGATAAGAGATAGAGCGGTCCAACGACCGTGTTCGAGACTCCAATGGAGACTGCCAATCGGGAAACATGAAACAATATCATCGAAACATGAAACAGGGTCTGGCGGGGCATTGTGCTGCGGTTGTGCTGTTTGTGCAGGATCGGCAAGCATACTCTGTACTTCATTGGCACTCCGTCGCAAAGGAGAGGCGCTCAGATGAGATGCGTGAAGCCAGCACTAATTGTATTGTTCTAGTGGATGAGATCAGATGGATGATCCTCGGTCGCGCGGTTGGCCATTCTCCGCGGTGGTGACGGTTATTCGCGACCGGCCAGGACCAACAATGTCTGTCAACCAAGCACGTTAACAACCGTCAAGGTTGTCTCGAGTTACAAGTGGAGGGATTTCTGGGGATCCATCGTGAGTAGTAGTAGCTAACCTGGGGTCCAGATGTTACCTTCTGGGGCATGGCTGCGGTTTCGATCAGTTCCCCTAGTCCCATATATATTACGGAACAGTGGTCTGGACCGCCCTCTGGCGCATACGGTATTATGGCTCTTCTCGGTGGCTCCCAGCAAGAGACATATGGTACTGGTAAACAAGTTGTCACTCTCATCTCTCTTCAATAACGCCACCGCTTG
Source organism: Paecilomyces sp. PK2413 (assembly GCA_023624055.1). Taxonomy (NCBI): domain Eukaryota; kingdom Fungi; phylum Ascomycota; class Eurotiomycetes; order Eurotiales; family Thermoascaceae; genus Paecilomyces; species Paecilomyces sp. PK2413. Next base: position 42,115 of record JAMADQ010000022.1, read on the forward strand.
GCTTTCCAACGACGAGGCTGGAGCTCTGGGCTTTGTATCTCTGACAGTTCAGCCGCCAGGGGTTATGATGATGCTCCCGCCTCGAGCCGTGCCGTGTCGAATCGCAGAACCACACTGAGGTATCCAAGCTCAGACGAGCATTCCGTTCCAAAAACTAGTTAACCTGGTTTGATGACAGATAGGACCGTGAATCAATTGACTCGCCTTTCCTCCTAACTCCGCCTGCGCGTGCCCAGTCGTGCTAGGTTATTCTCAGCAGCTTCATCACCAGACAAGAGATAGTACACCGATGACGCGAAATAGATTATTTGCGAGTGATAACAGCCTTTCCGGGAATCGTTGCCTTGATGCCATGAAGCATCGCGATCCCGTTCGCTGCACTCACCATGACACTCCTCAGGCAAAAGCCCCAAAAGTCTCCAGAGTCCGCCTGGTGAATGATCAGTACCACCATCGATCACAGCCTTAAATTATACTGTCATCCCTCCGTGAGTGCGACAAATTTGCAAGACCTAGGACCTCTATATGCATCGCCATAACTACGCGCGATGGGCAAGATTCAAGGCTCCGTGATCTGCAACATCCGCAGCCGTTGCAGAAACACCACGGCGCGTGCTCATTTAGGCGATCTTTGCGTTCGAGTGACAACAATCCTTCGAAGCGTTCCGTTGATATACGTTGACACCAGGTCCAGAGGTGACAAGTATAAATACGAGACTTTCGAAGTTCCATCCAGGTGCAATTTAGTAGGAAAGGTACATACTTGTTGAGATATGGGGCCAGGCCTCTAAGGAGTTCTCCTTCTGGTCGAGTCGCCTTGCCGACTTCATCAGTACTATATTCAAGTTTTCTCGACAGTTGGGATTGAATGTGTTCACGAGCCACTCCACTACTATTTATAGCTCTCACAAGCGACAAGTTGAAGCGTAGGCTTACCAGTTACTTGTCAATGAAATAGGCATTATCAATACACAGCAGCTATGTGAATGCGGAATAGAGCTCGATCATAATGTAATTTTGGGTGATCGAACTTGCAAAGCTGATTGTTTTGGGTGGGAAGCAATTGAGCTTTCTGTCCAACTACGAAGTCAAGAGTTTGTGGCTGAATCCGACGAGCCCTTTAACTCCTATATTATCCACGATAGATTTATCCATTCGTCTATGTGTACAGAAAAGCCAAGACCTTTTTTAATGCGTTCGTAGTCCTCGATCACGGATAGCCAATGCCGCCGCGCATCTGCACTACCGCTGCAGACGACGTCTCCAGCTCCAATGTCTGCCTGGATCTTTTACGAGTTCTTTCATTGCTCGGACATTGGCAGCATCTGGTCCATCCTTCATGGTTCCAGATTCTGCAGCTAGTTTCGCGTATTTCTTTGCTTGCACACTGTTACCGACGGCGTTATATGTCAAGGCAGCATATCCGAACGCTGTATCGAGGAAGCCATCTAACCGTTCTTGTCGATAAAGCTTGATCAGTCTCTCTGCCAGTTTCGTAGATGCCATCGATGCCTCTGTCCAGTCAGCGAGACTTGACTCGATTAATTTCATTTCAGCCAAGGCTGTGTCGGCAGTTTGACCAGCTAGGCAACGAGAACATCTGCATGTGAACCGAAATGATTCCTTAAGATGCCTCTGGCGGTTGAATACAAAATCCAATGGTGTAGAATCTTATTACAGGTTAGTATAGTCATTTTTAAATGTGATATCTATACATACAAGCGATGGTGAGCTCCTCGCCCTCTGAGATAGGCCGGGCAGCATGAACATATTGTGTTAAGCCCAGCGGATCGAGGAAATATTGCGCACTACTCTTTGTCAGTATTGGAGAGTTGCGAACGTTGAAGATGCTTACTTTGGCGCGCAGTCATGGTTCATGCGAGACGCCTCGGGAAAGACTGCCAGATGCATATTTCCTCCTACCTGCATCTCGAAAGCGTTGGTTTGGATGATGTCCTGGACAATTACATTCGAATGACCATACATAGTCGCAAGTCGCAAGTATTGTTTCTTGGAAGTCTCCGGCAATTGCTCAATCGCCAACCGTAAGAATTTTTCCCTCAGTGCAATGGGAATTTGGTGGTGTTGATGCATAATTAGGAGTGGTGTGTAGGCCATGAGTCTTTCTCCTGGGTTGATCTTATTCTTTGCTAGCAGTCCAATGCCTCTTCCAGGTAAATTCTCGGGATACCATGGACCATGCGGGTTATTGATACCTGCGAGGGCCGAGGAATCTTGGAAAGGCCTCAACTGAGAAAACTCGTCGGCTATCTGCGGAGTCGTGAAGATTGATATTCCCCTGTTTTGTGCAAATGAATGGTCGGTGTAAACACATAATTCGCTCTGGAGATCGGGAATCAGGTCGGTGCATGAAGGCTCGTAGGACCATTTCCCGAAAGTTGCCGTAGTAGTGTTCGGCCGCCCATCCTGAAGGACAGAATCCACTGAAGCTTGCTCATTGATATGGGGTACAGGATGCACATCATTGGCTTTCAAACATACTGGCTTGGCCAGGGTAATCGGTTCATATGCACATTTATCTGACAAAATGGAGCAGGATGTCCCGAAGGCGAGAAGAATGAGCTGAGTATAATATTTTCCAATATATGCCATCCTTTCTGTCTTCACTCCGAAGATGCAGGGCAATATGATACGCTGAATAGCAAAATAAAGTCAGAATACGATATAGGAGGCTCTGTCGTCGAAAAGACAGACGACTTCGTGTGAAACGCACGTGAAACCTGACGACCCCAAGGAGTCAAGGACATACAGCATGCACGGGCCAATTGAGATGTTTTACAGACTACGGAGTAAGTTCCATACAGTATTCATTACTCTCCATGATGGCTTGTGCAAGGAGTTCACGAGAGAATGCATCGCCAACTTGGAGAGGCGATTGGATATACTCCTGCCAAGTATACCGGAGAGTTTGTTTTCAATAGATTCCAGCGAACACCAAGCACATACGACCACAGGGTGTGGAAAGCAGGGCTTCCCGTCCGCTCAGCCGTACTTAAGCCACACGCCGGCAGGTTAGTAGTTGGGTGGGTGACCACCAGCGAATCCCTGCTGTTGTATGTTTTTTTGTTGTTATTCTTATAGCTTGTTCCCGTCTTCGGCAGTTACCGATGTAGAATGCAGATGGCATCACTCCTGGCAACGTTGACCCTGGGTGGCCGAATATGGGCGGGATAGTCCAAGACAAGACATACAAAAGATCGACAGGTACGATGTCCATGTATGCTCGCTACATCCATGTAGTTTTGAACTCTTGGTTTCCAATTCTATTTTTGAAATATTTCCAACGGTTCAGCAGATGAAATGATTATTAAATATCTCGCATCAATTGTTGATACTTTCCACATTGAACGTAGAGCGTAATCCCGTATATACAAGCAAGTCTATATGATAATACAATGCAAGAAACTCCCAGCATAAGCAAAACCAACCAAGGGGGTAAAGTAGCCTCCCATGCATGGACCCAACCGTTACCGATTTCCAACCGCATACCTACCAACACACCCGTACGTATGATATGTACATGTAAATGTTACGTATCACATCTCCAAGTAGTCAAACGTCTCTCTCATGAGCTATCTGGCCGTATTCTCTTGAGCATTCAATTTGCACATCCAAGGCGAATGGTAATTTCCTGGACATTCATTTCTCGCCCTCCTGGCTCTGCTGCTCAGCTTCGCTGTCCTCCTGGGTGCGACGAAGGTGCGCAGGCGCAACCCACGAGCTCGACTTCCATGGTTTGACGTGCTGGACGTACATAGTGTCGACTTCTTCTAGAGTACGTCCCTGGGTCTCGCAGACGAAGAAGAAAACGATCAAGGCAGCGGCAAATGAGCAGCAAGCGAAGACGTAGCCGTACTGGAAGTCAATCGCATTCGAGATGAATGGGGTGAAGAACGAGATCAGGAAGTTCCAGGTCCAGTTAGAAGCAGTAGCAATACCCATGCATGTGGCACGGTATCTAGCAGGGTACAGCTCTCCAACAATAGCCCACACAATCGGTCCCCAAGTAGTGGCAAAACCGACGATGAAGAAGCATGTGAAGACAATCAACACAGTACCGGCCTGAGGAGTATTCTGAGGATTGCTACGGTCAAGCTTGTAATGACCGACAGTAGCAAAGATCATGAAACAGACAAACATCCACAAGGCTCCACCGATGAGGGATTTCCGACGACCGAAGTGTTCCACGATGTACAAGCCAATGATAGTGACACCGAAGTTGACGACAGTTAAGATGATCTGAGTTTCATAGCTGTTGCTCAGACCCGTAGCCTATCTCAGATGTTAGCATCATGTGCGCAGAACTCCCAGGGTAGGTTTGGAATTATGACCGAACAGTTTTGGTTCGATATTGATGGGCAGTCATGGGAGGGCACAATCACTTACGTTGAAGATAGTGTTACCATAGTAGAAAATGAAGTTGGCGCCTGACAACTGCTGCAACGACTGAAGCACAATTCCAAGGACTGTTCGATAGAACATGCGAGGTCCAGTGAATATTTCATACCAGGCCGCCTTTCCTGCAGCTTTCTCCTCGTCAAGCTTGTCCTTCATATCCTGAATCTCCTCTGCCACCAAGCGGTGGTTCTCGGGGACACCATAGAGCTTGGTCATGATACGGCGGGCCTCATCCACACGGCCATTACGGTAGGCATAACGAGGAGACTCGGGCAGGAACATAATACCGATACCAAGAATAAGGGGCCAAGCAAAACCGATTCCCATGGTGATACGCCATGAGGCAGTCGACTCGATCGTTTCAGTGCCGTAGTTGACACACGCGGAGATGAAAATTCCGAAGGCAACGAACAGCTGGAACGCACTATTGAAACGTCAGTATAGACTCATCTAGCCTGGGCTAGCAATCACCACTAACCTGACCATGGCACCTCTGACCTGTCGAGGAGCAGATTCAGATTGGTACATGGGAACGACACTCGAAAGAGCACCGACACCAAGACCGGCGACGAGACGACCAACGGCGACTTGGTACCATTTGGTATCGGTAGCGATCTGAACGATAATACCGACAACGTGGATGATACACCAAAGAGCAATCGACAGTTTACGGCCAAAACGATCGGCCAGAGGAGCAGCGCAAAGAGCACCAACCATGGTACCGATGGAAAGCTATATTGTCGTCCATCAGTACAACAGGTGCAAATTAGATAAGCCCAGTCAAACCCACCAGACCAACAATCAGTCCAGAGCGGACGTTGCTGAAGTAATAGGAATCCGTGGCGGGATCGTGCTCAGCGAAACGGAGCTTGAAGTCGCCCATGGTCTCAAATCCTGAGATTTGTCCGGTTGAGTAGCCGAAGATAAACCCACCCATGGACGCACAGGCGCCCAGAATGAAGGACCGCCATGTCAGATAACGAACAGGGCTGTCATCGTAGGTGGTGTTCTTCTCAGCTTCAGATCCTGAAGGGGTCGAAGGGGAAGTGTGCTCCGCGTGCTCAACGGGCTCAGCGGGCTCAGCGCGGGGCTTTAGCTTGTTGAAGAAGTCTGATACCGTCATTGTGATGATTGCAGTAGGCGACCCTGGATCCTCCCTGTATAGTAGAGACTTCGACGGTCACTGCGATAGAGACAGTGCGAGGAGCAGAAGGAGGGTGAGGAGGTGAGGAGGCAGCTCAATATAAGAGCTCACTCCCCAGTCCAGCACTGAGCACAGTCCACATGAGATTGGGGTAACTCCGTGGGAGAAACGGGGTTCGGGGGGTCTAGGGAAGCAGGAATTTTCTTGTCATGGGGTCATATGGAGAGCATTCGATCTCCTCGATCAATCATAGCTCAACATGTCTGTCGCGCCACACTGGGGTTGCCCTGGGGCAGCTTCTGGAAGCATAGCACAATCGCGGAACAGCATCGCATGGTCAGAGATCGTTTACTACTCGAAACATACGAATTATACCATTTTAGGAAACGGTTCCTGTGTAGGTTCCTAGCCCGGTAGTGGAGATCTACTCTGCTGGTGACCGTGGGACCGTGGCCGGGACTTAGGGCAACCAGATTATCAATAATACTCTGTAATGTACCAACTATTTCCCGGGTAAGGCGCTGACCACGGTTGAGGAATGAACCGCCTTGCTGCCGAACTGGCACTATCTATGCGCTCTATGCTCTATTATATGTCTACGGTTGCCGAATCCGATAAACCACGGTAACCGGACGTTTTAGATTGTTACCGATCTCTCCTACCCACTGGATCTAGATCCATTCCGAAATGCACACAATTATGGCTCCCTGTGTAGTGTGTACAGATACATCGGTAACAATTTCATCCTAAGTAATGTCTTGGATAATGGGCACAAGTTGTTCCAGCTGCTCAGTCAAGAGAAACAGGGCAGCTCTCCGGTTTATCTTCGGAGGAACAGTGCGGTATATCATAAGAGAAAGGGGGGAATTCTTGGCCACTGGAATGAGACAACAGCCCACCACGCGGTATGGAAAGTCAAGTCGACCCACCCGCGGTGATTTTTTCGAGAAAGTGCATACGATACAATTATCTAAGGTCGTATCAACAGCAAAGTCTGGCCCCTGAGCTGTTAGCTCAGTGGCTTCGGTAGTGGCGCTCTTGGATAGTGTGTTCGGGTCTTCGCAGTCGATCTGCCGCGTCAGATCAAAGTTCAAAACCGTCTTTTATCTTGATCCGACTTCGAGCGTTGCACGCAGAATATCAACCACAGGAGAACCCAGCGAACTGTGTTCCGTAACAGGACCAGGTATCTGCGTTTGTACGGATAATAGCTACCGGGTTTGTATCGGTCAACCCTGGAAAGAATGTCCTCAAAAAAAATCAAGGCGGCATGACCCTCTGTGGTGCTGAGCGTGAGTAGATAGCCTCGTCCGGTCGAAAAAGAAAAAATAATCCGCCAAGTGGGCCGAGCTTGTATGGCCCACGTCGCCCGGCCGGATTCTAAGCACGGCGTTGGTTGACTGCTCATTCGTCCTGAGGACTCGGAAGTTGAGCGAGAAGAAATTTTCGGCCTACTTGTACCTTAGACAGTCGGGATCGGCATCTTCCGGCAAGCACGGCAGGTTCGGGATGCCCTTGCGATGTATCGGCATTCGGCCTTGGCTCAGGAACGCTGCCGTACTCTTGCCGTCTTCACTGTCATACGATACAGAAACCGGTCGGAGTCACTGGAATTGAACGGTAAGAAGTTCCCGCATGCTTCGCTACCAAGAGCTGCTGCGAGTAGAATGTCTCAAAGTTGCTCTTCGAGCATTGGAAACGATACTATGGTGATAATAATACTCCGTAATACCGATCGGGTTGGGACCCGGTGTCTTTTGGATGCTCTCGCGTAGTGTTGCATAACGCCAACCGTTAGTTTTCGACAGACAGCACCGTTGGAGACTAAGGTTACGTCGGTGACTGGTTCTCTTAGTATATGTTACTAATGCCTTGCTCTCCTCACATGGCGATAAGTACACGGATTAGTCCCCACGATGGAAACAAAAGAGGTCCTTGCAGATGCCGTATATCCATTGCGTTTCTATGTCGCATTCTATGATGGCTTATAGTAAGAAGAAATCACACACGGTATAGTCACGCAAGGTGTAAAAGTCGTTAATCTTTGCAGTATTGCAGTATCGTGACGACTGAAATTACCTTGTGCAGTACGGAGTACATAGCTGGCATCGGAGCTGAAGTGGGCCGACAAGAATTATTAGTCTCGACCTTAGTTGCTTCGCTGAGCCAGGGTGGCATTTCTAATATTATTATTCGCACATGTCATCCGGCTCGTCCCAGGCTTATGCTGCCGAACAGTATCGTCCCGAAAAGTTTGTTGAAGATTGACACTTGCACAATACGAAGGCGAACTCGACGCCGAGAAACTCACGCGGCCTATCTTGCCGTTGTTGTGACCATTCAAAGAATAATGCCACGGACTCGATATGTCTCGAATGCAAAGTAATTCGACTCTACCACCGATGGTCTCGGATTGAGGCGCTGATAGATTATCATTCCTAGGTCTGTGGGAAGTAGTATGCCAGCCCATGCCGCCGTAACCATGTTTACCAAGAATAGCCGAAACCTTCTACTATAAGGGAATTGGGCCGACATTCCGCGATCGTACTTAGTAGCCAGGGCGAGCTATGGAATGTTCGGACCTATCAGAAGGACTCCAGCTGCAATGCCATCCCAACATACGTATATCGAACATGACGCGCTTCGTTCCAGACGGTGTCATCTTGTTGTCGAGAGTCGCATTTGCGCCTTTATCATCATTACGGGTTATTCCTGGGGTCGAGACAACCCCGCATTCGTGGAACATGGGGAGAGATCGTGTGCAAAATAACTAATAATAGTCAGTCGCTTTATGCGTCCGGATGCTCTTGAAGACCTGTAACTGCGTTGACCAGACCGAGCGTCAGCAGGGATGCCACCAAGGACTTATTATTACTTCGGTCATCAGGACTTCAGAATAAGGATACTTCGACTTTTAACAATCCTAGCCGTCCGCGAATCTCGCATATGAGCAGTTGGGCAGAGCGAGCCCTCTTGTGCGCTGTCTGCAACTGTTCGGTAAAGCAAGGTATAACTTATCGTGTATCCTCTGCTTAGTCCTGGATGTCTTGACAATATCTGGTTTGGAGTAGTTTCCGGCTTCGCGTGCCCATTAAAGGCATCCAAAAAGAAAAGGTCGTCTCTTGACATAGATAATATTATTTGTGGGAAGCTCGCAAAGGTTTCCTTCTCTCCCTCGGCCAAACTCAACGATTTTTCAAGTTATCCACCAGGCGGTGAGATATAACAGTTAATTTCCGGCAGAAAGTAAAATCGGAAGGCGGTATGGCTCAATCCGTGCATCCAATGACACCGCTCGAAAGGTCCAGGCTTAGTCAGATGACATGACAGCGATGAAACATCAGGTCATTCTCAGATGGTCACCATGTAGTCCTTCTGACATTTACTGTCACCTAACATCACCATGAGGTGATTCAGGATATTTTATTCTAAAATTTACGGACTCACGGATCCGGTTGGACCCCCGGAAAAGCCCATTGACGGATACGCTAACACCGGAAGAGGGCACGAATGCTACAGATGCTTCGTGATAATTTGACACTTAACTATTGATTCAGACTAATGTACAGTATCAGATAAGAGGTTCCAGTCAATCCGTGAGACTCCATTCCATTAATTGTATCATGGGTGTATCTCAATGGGTCGAGCTTCCCACCGGCAGCCATCAGCTTTACGAGAGTCGGCGGGTCGCAGAGCGGCCGTTGTCACCAGCGCTCACGTCTGCAGGCAGTTCGTCTTCGTCCGGTCCCTCGTTGTAGCCCGTCGACGACCGAGCATTGGCGTGGCGCAGTCGGTCACCTTTGAGGATGTTGCTTCGGTCAATAGCTTCCCTCTCATCGTCCTCTTGATGCATCGTTAGTACGCCGTCTCCAGCGTCTCCAGCAACAATGGGTCATTTAGTGTAAGTACAGTACATACCCAACTGTTCGTTGCTGTTAGAGTATGGGGGTTGGACCGGATCCTCGTAGTCATCCTCGTCCCTCTGTACGGAAACTTGGTTTCTCAACCCAGGTTGTGTCTCAGAGTAGGCATACGAGTCGTCGATGACTCTTCCAGAGACAGGAGAAGGGTCGTTTTGTGCCTCGTAGCTGTCTTCCGCTTCTCTCTCGCGAACGTTCGACATCGTGATCAAGCCTTTTCTAAGAGTTAGGATTTCTTTCAATAGCAGATGATTATCAATGGATTCTTGCTTGCTCGTAGTGTCGTAGCTAAGATTCCGGCGCCAGAGAAATCTGTCAGAAGCTACGTATTTATCCTGCGAAGCTCTCAACAGTTCATAGCACGACGCAACGTTGACATCAATAACGCCATCCATCTTAGGACACCCATGTTATCGATGGACATCGATGGATTGTGTGTACGATATTAGAAGTCGATAAGGTTGCTGCGACGTCACTGGGGCACATCTCGACAACACTTCCCTTCCAATAACGCGTTGCAGAACACCGATCCCGTGTAGATGGCGTTGGTCGAATAACGCTGGAACATTGAAGAAGCATGAATGAAATTAGCACCTCATCGTCAATTATCTCAATGCGACTACATGTTTGGTCTCGGCATCAGCAATTGCATGATCTATACAAACAAGCTCGTCGATCAACGGGTCCCCAGTACGCAGATCGTGTCCACTGTGAAGCCAGTTTCACGTTTCATTTACTGGCCATCGCTCAGACTTTATTACAGTGATTATTTAGATTTCTGATCTAACAGTGAGTTCAATATGACGGGGCCATGACGGACTAAAATTCGCCAATGATGGCAAGCAAAATAAGTGGCCATCGCATATTCTTGTTGCACCTTTCGCATAAATTGTCCAAACTTGCCTCGCCGAGGTTCTGGAGGCCTTCAACTTACACCTACGTTTGATCTGTCAGTGCAGAGAAACCAAATAGTACTTTACGCGTTGAATCCAGCCGTGATCAAAATGGCATCTCAAGACGACCCTAGTATCAGAACCTCCACCGAAGACCGCGTTAACGCCCTGCGCGGCTTCAAAGCGTATGTTGTCCTTCTACGCGAGTATAATACTTGGTGGATCAGAAGTTTCTTTCTTAGATGGATATGCTAATAACAACCAGTACGCTGAACAACCCCCGCGTCTCCAAAGAAGCTAAGCAGCATGCCCAAGATGTCCTGGACAACGAACTTCATGGGGATGAAGCCCGTGAGGAGCTCTACGATAGACGCGGTCAGAACACAGATCCCACCAGGGTGGCCGCAGGCTACAAAGCGTAAGTGCCGCCGTTGGATCTTATCGGAGACCAAAATGGCTAACACGATAAAAAGCGCGACGAACAGACCTAATGTAACTGCCCAGGGGAAGGAGAGAGCCAGAGAAAAGCTAGATAATATGGGACAACCTGAAGAGTAAACTGATGGTGTAACTCCATGCTCTGATCGTTCCGTCTTTGAATGTAGTACTATTGTACATTATCTTGAAGATAACTTGGAAGTATGTAGATATAGGTGAATCAAAAACTCTGGTACTTTGTTATTTCCCTTGCTCTGATATAGTATGAAACTATTTTACGGTAACATGATCTTATAGGGGACAAACCTTCCTGTGGTCTGGGAACTATAAAAATCATTCACTTTTTACGTTTGGCATAGTATATAATTCGTTTCGCGTCAATTAATCCCGTTGTCTTTCCGGGGGGCTACTATTTATTCCTTGATTTCCCGCTTGTGGAAAACATCTACTTATATTAGAATCACCGTCACAAAATCCTATCGGAGAGGACAAGAATAGGAAAGGGGTAGCCTACCTGGGACTTCAGGCATCCAGCTAGCGCGGGATTTGCAGAAGAATTCACCCTTGGGTGGTAATACCTCGGGATCATCCAGGGAGCCGACACATATATATCGGAACTTGTCCTTCACCGCGTCCTATACAACGCAGTGCATCAGAATATAGTTCAGATTCGACAACACTCAGAAGCCACGTACGCCATATTCCAGGATAAAACTCCCACAGTTGTCACAGAATTCTCGGTGCAAAAGTGCACCACTTCCGTTATCCGCCACGTGCTCCTTTGTCGTACCCTTGGTATATCGCAGTGCATCTTTGGGAACTTTGGCCGTTAGACCATAGTTAGTACCGAAAGCTTTCTGTACAAGTATTAGGTCAGTAAGTCCGTTCTACTTTTCTGTGAGGCGACATAACGGAACAGATAGACGATTGAGAAATTCCTACCTTGCAATTGCGGCAATGACACAAAGAAGTGCGCGCCTCATCTGGTGACGGCAGCTCAAGTTCATACTCAATCGCGTGACAGTAACAGGATCCGGTATACGTTGGCATCTTAAATCCAGGGAATGCAGAGAATCGACGTGTTGCAGGTAGAATGGCCCGGTATGGTTGAGGCGGACGGCGGAGATGCTGAGTAACGAGCGCGATGCGATTCATCTAATAGATACACGAGAGATAAACGAATACTCGGACAAAGAGACTGAGATTCTTCGATCATATATGCGAGTCCTTGGAACTGTATCCTTGTTTCGCGATGTGTGCTCATGGTTGACGTCATTGGACTGTTGCCGCCAAGGAGTTGAGAATACAATCCTGTGATCTGGAGTATAAGTCGAAGAAACAGTATTTGGGATGTAAGGGAGCCTCGACAGTCTAGATGACATTTTAGAGCTTAAATCCAAAGATGCGACGCACAACTATAGCTGCGATGATGGTCCACCTGGGCTAGGGCACTGTAGTTTAGATTCCCAATTGGGAACGGCGCAAGGACCTCGCAGGCAAGCTCGGCTACGTTTAGGCAAAGTCAGCTCATTGGGCATATCGTCCTAGTTGATATAGAATAGCACATCAAATACATAGAGTATCATCACTCTTCTCTCCCCTGTCTTCTACTTGAGGAGGTACAGCTTCACAGGAGAAAATCTTGATGTTACTGTACCTATAGCCGATGCCATTTCAAAGGCTATATATATATTATGTCGCCTGTCGATAAGAACGCGAAAAACTGTTATCATTAAAACCGACAATTTACTGAACGCAGCAACATAGAGTCTGCGTTCATTATACGAGATTCACGGCTCCGTCGGCGTTGGATTGTCAAGAATGCCGACGTTGAAGTTGTTGGTTCAGGTTGGATGCGAATCTCCCTGACCCAGCGCAACACATTCCTTGCATATAGAATTACACAGCTCTTTTTTTGCGACAGGCCTCGTGAAAGGATAATATTATCACGGTTCCTTAGGACCAAAAGCCTATTTTCATGTCACTGGACTCTCCGCTCTCCACAGGACTCCACGCTTTCATAAACCCCAAAAATGGCCTGACGCTGGAGTATTTTGTAAACGGAGACGACAATGCGGGAAAGCCGCCTTTATTAGTGCAATGTCCTGGATGGGGCCCAGGCTCGCAATATCTGCAAATCTGCCTGGCGCCTTTTGAACAGCACTTCATGCTCCTCTTTCTTCACCCGCGGGGAACTGGTGGTTCTACTGCGCCCGCCGATGAGTCTGAGATGGGCACGATGGCACATATGTCTGAAGACATCGAAGCACTCCGGGTGCATCTCGGCCTGGGTCGGTTTCCTGCAGTCCTCGGTCACTCGAATGGCGGGTCCATAGTCCTCGGGTACGCAGAGAAGTACCCATTGCGAGTGGAGAAGCTCATCCTGATCAGCCATCGTCTGGTGGGCTACCACGAACAATCACTCCTGCTAAAATGCAAAGACGACGAGCGATATAAAGACGCATTTGAATGGTACACGTCACATACAGTCAATGCAGACGAGGACTTCTTGCAGCTTACGAGACATGTTCCACCGCTATTCTTTGCTAATCCGGAACGGTACCTCCCACAATTTGAGGCGATGTTCGTGGACCAAATCCGGTCATCTTATTGTTATCGTGCGCAAGCCGTGGGCGATATGGACCAGGATAATCCCCCGCAGATGATGGCAAGACTGAAGGACGTACGGGCAAAGACCCTGATCATATTTGGTGAGCAAGACCTAGTATGTGAACTGGGGAATGCATACCGGACAAAGGAGGGCATCCTAGATGCAGAGTTGATCGTCTATGATGATTGTGGCCACATCCCGATGTTAGAAAAAAAGGAAAGAACACTACATGATATTGTGGCCTTCCTATCGAATTAATATGGCGCTGCTCTTGGGCTCTGCTATGATTTGGTTTGGTTAATTGTCAATGCTCTGGAAGAATAGCTATCGTTTGAGAGTGGATACTCAGATGGATAGTTGCTATGAATTAGTCATATTTCTGCGTATCCTGAGTTTCCTACATATCAATACTCATCGTGTTATCGGAAGCCAAGTGTTGCAGCTTAGAAGATGCTGTAGTTGATATCGGCTCGTGCACCCGGTAATACTCATCGCAGGATATACAATATGAATTGCTGGAAAGTGGCTATTTGTATTAAATCTCAGGATACAAAGTCATAACGGTCATACGGTAGATAACTCAGGATCTACTCCGGAAGAAAAAGAAGAAAGGTAGGGGAAAGACTCTCCTCCGAGGGTGCCATGCCAGTACACCAGACACCAGACACCAAAACCAGGGGCGCTCCAACTGCACAATATGTCCAATGCTTGGGCGATAAAGTCTACCCAGAAGCAGCAAAGATAGACAAAAACAAAGTGGTATCATAATAGTTCTACGAGTCTTTGACTCTAGCTTGTCGTTTGGCCGTTCCAATATGCGTATTGTGCACCTTGGTTGCAAATTTGAGACTTGTCAAGGTCTCGCCTAGATGAGCTTGCAATGGACTAACCATGACGAACATGAGAGTCTTCGAGTTGCCTCCCAGGGAAAATTGGAGGAGATAAGTGAGCTGTGACAAATGTAAGTTCGTGACCAGAAGACTTAGAATCGTGAAACACACCTTGCTATTCCGATAAGGAATGTGCCCGCCTTCCTTGCCCTGACCCAGGGCACCAATAACATCGCCCAAGCAGCTTAGGCTTCGGTTGATGCTCTGAGTCTCCTTCAAACGCTCTCCGGTTGCACCACTATGACTAAGGCGTTCACTGCCTGCCAAATCGACGAGGTTCAGTGTGCCCTCGCTCCTTTCTCCTGTGAAGCTATTCTCCCCGATAAGCTTCAAAATGAACACGGAATGAGAGCGCGAGGATCTTTCGTTGGCTTTAGTAGCTGCAACAGATCTGTTCGCTGCAGCCCGGCGAAGAATCGACTCCACCATCTCTGGGGAGTCCAAGGTCACGGTAGTGATATCAGTGATAGTAGTCTTGCATCTTTGCATGTCATGCCGAATCTCATGCTTTTTCTTGTCGAATTCCTCTGCTTTCCCCAGCAAATCGTTGATGTTCTCATTGTAGACTTCGACGAAGTTACCTTCCATAGTGTATACCCAGCCTTTTTCTTCTAGGCTCTTTGCCGTGTCATATATTTGGTGCACCGCTCGTGGGATCATCCCATCCTCAGAAGACATAGTATATGTCTTACCGCTGCCAGTCTGTCCATAGCAAAAGATACATACATTGTATCCGTCGAGCGCGCTCTGAACCAGCTGGCTAATTTCTTCGAAAACTTCAGCATTGTGGGTACTAGGCCCGAATACTCTGTCAAAGGAGAATGCGTTGTTCTTTCTGCTTATGTGACCAAGGCTGCTCCTCTCTTCCGGCCCTAGTACGGAAATCTCTTTACAATCGCTTTCGTTGTCGGGAAACTGGATCTGGGCGACATCGGTGGCAGGTTCTGCTTCTAGGGACGGCCGAACTCGACAAAAAACTCGAATGTTGCCTTTAAGCTCCTGAACCTGGTTGTGCAATCTCCTACGCAACGTTTCTTCTTTTCTCAATTTCTCCTTTGTCTCGTTCGTTTCCGCAAGCGCGTTGGTTAGTTGCTGTTGGAGATGTTCAAATGCTGCAGACTGTTCCTGGCTGCCGGATTCGAGGAACTCAATTCTGGCCTTCAATGCACGAATGGACGATTCTAGAGTGATGCTGTTGCCGCTTGCGGTGTCCAGATTCTGGCGAAGCTCGCGATTGGTTTGTCGTTGGCGTTCCAGGTCATCTCGCACCGCTTGGAGATCTGCCTGGAGTCTAGCGAGTTCACGGTCCTTGTTCTCGAGCTCGATCTGATCGCGTTGCGAATCTAAGCTGCGCTCTGAAACGAGTTGGCTCACTTCACGCTGGTGCAGCAGTCTTTCCTCTTCAAACTCGTTATCCAGACGTCTTTTGAGCTCACGAATCTCTTCCTGGTGCTTGCAAGATAGAGACTCAAGCTGTCGTTTTGCTTCTTCCTTTATGCTCTCCACGTCAGTCCGTTGGCGCACGTCAATTTCATTCATTGCTATCTCGTGGTCCCTCTCGGCCTCCTTGAGGGCATGTTCAGTGGCTTCGAGGCGAGTCTTCATGGTCTCAATGTCGACGCGCAGCGAGACATTCTTCTCATTGAGTTCCGCCCGTGATGCCTCCAGTTCATTGACTTCGGCAATTAGCAGCCTCATCACGCAAAGCAAGAATATCTGTCCACTTACCTCTAGACTTGTAGAGGTCAACTGCCTCTTTCAGACCGTAACTTTCTTGGCCTGCCTGGGTCATTTTGGTGAAGAAGGTGGTATACATTTGCTCGAAGTCGCGAAAACGGGTATCATGATCCCAGGCTGTCGTGGTTGAATCTTTGGTTAGAAACTGTGGGTTCCTTTTCTGGGGTTTTACTATTCTGTGTTTGGGAGGAGACGGGGAAGGGGTCACAGGGATACGTGCTGCAGAATTGGGGCGTGTTCCTCTCCGTTGATGATGGGCAATATGGCATGGGGTAAAGTCACTGTGCTGGCTGGGTTCCATGACTGGCTTAAGCTTGGGTCCAAGGGAAAGATCAGACATCGCGCTACATAGACTGTCGCGATCACTAATCTCGGAACCTTGCATATTTGCTGTGTAGTCCCAAGTGCCATTTTGATAACCGTCCGAATTGGGCAATACGAATTGTGGGGTTAAGGTGGGTATGGAAGAACTGTGAAATCTAGGCGTACCCTTTCTTTTCACCAGAACGCTTCCAGGTGATTCTTCCTCATGTATGTCCATCGATGTTGCCGGCCGCTTGCCAGATGAAGCAGCTGGTTTCCGTATACCACTAAGTGACGTCTGCGGGCGAGCAATCCCGAGGCCTGCGGGGTGTGCGGCTGGGCCGACAGTGGCCGAATATGGTGCATTCGAATTCGTTCGCGAGGACGTCGACGTATTCCGAGGTGCAGAGGAAGCTATGGAGGTTGACCGGGTATGAGGCTTTGCCGTACCGTTGGTTGCTCGCGTGGTCGTCGGCGCGGCCAATCCGCCTTTCCTCGAATCGGTCGATGGTTGGGCCGCTGTCTTCGACCGAGAAGGCTCTTATTCAATAGTCAGAATACTTGGAGCATCACAACGCCCTGGCATCCACTTACGCGCCAGGCCAGAAGGCTTGCCGTATGTCTGCGCAATCGTTCCCGGCTTGAGAAGGCCGGAGGGCGCGGGAAGCCCCGATCTCGAGTTTGCATGGGACTGATCCATCTCGTTCAGACCCTTTGTCTGCGCGGGGATCTTGCTGCGCGTGATTCTAGGTTGATTCTGGCGTCTCGATTAGCAGATGATACGGTGTATGCGAAAGCGGACCGCTCTACCACTGAATTCTCGTCATCCATGCTGGGTTGATGGAGACGTCGCCAGCAAGGCCAAGGGAGTTAGTTATCCGGACAGGATCTCAGGTGGAGCATCAACAAGAACAAGACACAAAGAGAAGCGAAGAAAGGGACAGGCGACAGAACATCGGATAGTTGCACGAGCGATGGGCTCACTAGTCCACGATAGTTGATAATTGAATTAATCGCTCGAGGAGCACACGCTCTGCAGTTGTCAGTTGTTACCCGGAGAGACGGCGTAAACAAACTGCGCTTAGTCATCTATCACTCCGGGTGCGCTAGTATGGATCCGGAAAGGGACACCTACCCCACGTGACGGTAACTCTGATACCAGTTTTCAATACAACAATCATACATGTAGGCCGGTTTCAAATATAATTGATGTATCTGGTATAGGAAAGAGAGGGCTTTTACACACATTCTGTAGTATCTCGCTGTTACTGTGTGGACGGGGCTATCCCCCAATATCTATCCTGCATCCGTTGCAGTGCGTGGGGGGTTAAAAAGCCCCCGGTTCTGCCGCGCCGTGTTTTGTTTCGCTAGACCGAAAGGCGGCCTGGGAGCTGGTGCTGCTTCAGACGACCAACTTTCGACCAACTTTCGATTCCTGGAGCCCTTGTGGCCATTTTCATGTCTGCTGGTCCCTACCCTTTCCCACCGCTCTGAAGAAACAATCTTTCTGGTCATGTCTGGTCGTTTCGTCCGTTCGTCGAAGTATCGTAAGTTGCGCTCGAATCGCCTCAGTGCCCGCATCGAGCTGCTAATGCCGCACCGCAATAGGACACGTCTTCGGACGTTCAACGAGAAAGGTAAACATCCTCGACAATTCGAGTCCACCAAAGACGGTGACAGCTGATAGCGGTCTTAGGAACAATGCTACGATAATCTCCGCGTCTCCAAAAATGCCTGGGACACCAACCTCGTCAAGGTACAGTCTCGCACCCCGCGGTATCGACCTGACTCCCAGCAGCTTTCTCATAGGGGACTAGGTCAATCCAAAATACTTGTCGGTAAACTGGGAGTCTGGCGGCGGTGGTGCATTTGCCGTTGTCCCTCTCGAGGAGCGAGGAAAGCTCCCAGAGAGGATCCCCCTATTCCGTGGTCACACCGCGGTGGTACTGGACACGGACTGGTAAGTCCTGCGGACGGCATATAAAGGTGACGGCGAGTAACTGTCCATAGGAATCCATTCAATGATGATTTGATAGCGTCCTGCTCCGATGACGGAAAGGTATGGCTCCCTAGACCCCCTTGAGCATCGTCGCCGGGCTAACCTGCTTGGTCATCTCTAGATCTTCCTTTGGCGTGTTCCTGACAACTTTACCCTCCACCCCGATGTCGAGCCGGACGACATTCAGGATGTTGCCCCCGTGGGCAAACTGAGCGGCCATCCTAGGTCAGTTTGACGTTTTGAACTCTTTAATTAGGCTGTTGTTTCTGACGCACGACAACAGGAAGGTTGGACATGTGCTCTTTAATCCCGCCGCTGAGAACATCCTCGCATCAGCCTCTGGAGACTTCACGATTAAGATCTGGGATATCGAAGCCGGTGCCCCCAAATTGACGCTGAATATCGGCGACGCGGTGCAGTCGCAGTCCTGGAGTGCCAACGGCTCTCTTCTCGTTACAACCTCGCGAGACAAAAAGCTGCGAGTGTGGGATGTTCGCCAGGAACGCCCTGCGCAAGAGACACAAGGTCACTCGGGTGCCAAGAACAGTCGGGCTGTATGGCTGGGTGAGCATGACCGGGTTGCGACTACAGGTTTCTCAAAGATGAGTGACCGCCAGCTGGCTCTATGGGATATCCGTGCCCCGCGAGAGCCCATCAATGGCTTCAAGGTCTTGGACTCTATTTCCGGTGTGTGCATGCCGTTCTGGGATGACGGTACGCAGTGCCTGTACCTCGCTGGTAGAGGGTGAGTCCCATTGGCAGTTCGGTCATGCTGTGCGCTTCATTGCTGACGATCTTAGTGACGGCAATATTCGATACTTTGAGTACGAAAACGACAAGTTCGAGTATCTCTCCGAGTATAAGTCGGGCGACCCTCAGCGTGGCATCGCTTTCATGCCCAAACGCGGTGTTAACATGCACGAGAATGAGGTGGTCCGGGCCTACAAGACGGTCAACGACACCTATGTCGAGCCAATCTCATTCATCGTCCCGCGTCGATCGGAGATGTTCCAAGACGATATCTACCCCCCGACCATCGGCCTTAAGCCGGCTATGGGTCCTTCAGAATGGTTTGCCGGCAAGGAAGCCATTCCGCCCAAGATCTCGCTTGCCAGTCTGTACGATGGAGCTGGTCTA
Source organism: Paecilomyces sp. PK2413 (assembly GCA_023624055.1). Lineage (NCBI taxonomy): Eukaryota > Fungi > Ascomycota > Eurotiomycetes > Eurotiales > Thermoascaceae > Paecilomyces > Paecilomyces sp. PK2413. Next base: position 61,606 of record JAMADQ010000022.1, read on the forward strand.
AAAGAAGTCACCGGCGTGCAGGACGCGCCTACATCGACTATGGGGGCCCCGGCACCCAAGCCTGCTGAACCAGAACGCAAGCCTGAACCTGTGAAGAAAGCAGCCGAACCCGCGCCGGCAGCAACGCCTACTTACAGGGCGCCTCCGCCCTCAATGAAGGATCAGGGAGCGTCCATGGCCGCTATGGTCAACAAGTTCGCTGATGATGAAGAGAAGGAGGCCGACGATAGTTCCAGCTTTGAGGAGGTTTCCAAACCCGTGGAACGACCCTCTGCTACTGCCTCACCCACAAAGGAGAGGGTAGTCGAGTCGAAGCCTGTTCCTAGCGCTTCCCAGGTGAGCGATACGTATTTTAGGTCATCCAAAGATCTTAGGCTAACTCTATATTAGCCGGCCCCGACTTCTGCCTCCAGCACTCCTACTGCGACGCTCGCTTCGCCAGCATCGACAACCTCCATTCCAACAGATGCAGTCCAGCGGGAGATGCAGGCAATCAGAGAATTGATTGCTGAGCAGACAAAGACAATCGCATCCCAGGCCGAGCAGGTTCATAACCTCACTAACGAAATCGAGTCTCTGAAAGCCAAGCTGGGCTAAACGGCTACTGTTTGCCAGCAATATACAGCTGCCTTCCGTCTCAACTCTACTCTTCGTGCCAGATTAGCGTACGATTAGTATGCTCCAGTCGGGTTAGCTTGCAAGCCGTCCAGTGTCCATGCTTGCGTTGCTGTAACTACATTTCATTGTACAGATTTCAAACCACGTCCGTGTCGAGCATTAGCCCGAATCCAGCCATGCCTGTCTCATCAAAAACAAAACAAAGTAAAATTCTCGACATAGCGGGAACAGGAGGTGTCCCTGAATTGAATTCCAGTGTCCTTGGTTACTGTGTTCCTAGCGAAAGCGAAGCGAGCGAGCCTTTCTGTCTATCCGATGATTCAGTAATTCATTGATTCCAAATTTTCATCATTCTACTTGTTCATGGTGTACCGTTTTGTTTGTCCTTTGCCTTACGGTTCAGATATATCCTCAGCAAGCCGAATCCATTCGTTCATATGCCACCATCTTTCGAGTTTCCTCCGCTCGGGAACTAGTTAGTGTAAGCTCGGAATTAAGGGGGGGAAAGTAGGATTACATATCGAGCAAGTGCACGGCCTTAATATTAAATCAGTTTTTCTCATTTCTCTATGATGCAGGGCCTCCCATTATATTCTATAGCCCAAGGTCCCATGGACACTGATGGTCTCTATGTAAATACATGCCAGTAACTTCGGCGTTGCGCTACGCACTGACGCACGTACATGCACTGGGTCAAATAGAACACGTCGGCAAAGAGGAATCCTCGAGACTGGGCTCCTGAATCCTCACTGTCTAGAAGGGAAAGCCTCCCGTCGAAAGTAAGGACAATTGCATGGGACGCATGCTGTGCCACGATCAAAGCCAAACTTTTAATCCCATCTGGCAGCCTCTCTTTCCTGTTCAATCCGTGCTGCCCGAGCCCGGTCACTCTCTTCATCCTCATACTTATAGCTCAGCCTCCGTCCGCCGGTGAGGCCGCGTTCAGGCTTGCTCTCGCGTCTACGACTGGATTTGCCATCGCGTTCTGCAATCATGGCTTCCCGTCGTTGCTGTTCTTTCAGCAACCGCTCGCGATTTCGTGCCTCGCGCTCCAATGTATGCGGATCCTTTTCAGGCTCGTTCGGCCTCACGGCCTTGTCACCGTTGCGATCTCGCTCTCCACCACGAGAATCCTCCCGATGACATTTAGTCCGCCTTGAGGGATGGCGAGAGTACTCACTATCAGCAGCAGATTCAGAACGGTCCCGACGGGAGCGTTTACGATCCTTCTCGCGATCTCTACCTCGCTCCCTTTCGCGTTCTCGGTCCCGGTCCCGGTCTCCAGCTCTATCTCGATCACGGTCATGGCGTCGACTGTCCCGCTCCTCTTCGCGACGACTAGAACGGTCCTTTGCAGATCGATAACTGCTGCTGATCCTACTAGACAGATCTCGCAGTTCCCCAGAGGTTGTGGTTTTCTCCCGAGAGACTCCGTTCTCTTCAGGCGCTACGGAATACCGATCACGGTGTCTGGATTCTCCCTTTCGATCGGCGCTTCGGCTGCGGCTGTGACGGCGGGATCGATGAGAACGGTGTCTGTCCCTATCTCGGTCTCGGTCTCGGTCTCTGTCCCTGTCTCGACGGTGAGATCTTCTTGTAGATTCACGAGAACGCGAACGCGAGCGGATGTGTTTCTCCAGAATCGGACTCAACTCCTCTTCATCGTCGGGACGGGATTTTTTCCGGTGGCGCTCACGCCGCCGTTCGCGATCCTCATCGCTCGCATACACGCTTTCAGACCGATGGCGATGGCGGTTACTTCGCGACTGTTGGCGAGATGGGGACCTCGACCTGGACCTGGACCTGGACCTTTCTCTCGCCCTCGAAGGCGACCTCGATCCTGCTTTCGACTGCGCCTGGGACTCTCCCTGGCGTGTCGCGGGTGTCACACTAGATACGTCAATACATCATGTCGTTGTATATCGATATTATAACTGCCAGTGTCGAACATACCTTCTCGAATTTTCACCGGATTTTTGTAACGGGATTGAAGCTCGTCCCTGGATATGGAAACCTCTACCACGGATTCCTGTATTGGGAAGGCCCTCTCTCATGGCCCTGGGTGCTGCCGGAGCACCTGCAACGCCTTGGCCTCTGGATTCATTCGGAGCTATCGGTTGATATCCTCCTGGTGTTAGGCCATTCATGAAGGCACCTCCTCGGCCACCTGGATAGCCTCCGCGCATGGGAAAGCCGCCCCTACCAAAGCCTGGTGCCGTCGGTGCTGTGAATCCCGCGGGGCCTGAGGACATACCTGGACCATATGGGGCCTGGTCAATACTATCAATAGTCGGTATACCGTGGAGTTGTGGCTCCTCGATAAAGGGTCGATCTGTAGAGGATACGCCTGCATCTTTTGACTCGGATGGCACGTCGTTGGTATTTTTAGCTGTCTCGTCAGTAGCGTCCTTGGCTTCGTTAGGCTCATTCTCGCCTCCTGGGCCGAGGTCGTCACTGGATTTCTTAATATCTGCGGCACTAGAGGTCACAGATCCGGGCCCATTCGGAGTGTCTTGCTGGCCCAGTACACCATTCTGCTGCTGGGCACTAGGGGATTGCTGATTGGGGTAAGTTGAAGGGTTAGCATGACTTGGATAGTTAGCCTGCATATAGCCACCGAAGCCGCCACGGCCACGACCACCCTGGAAGAAACCACGGCCACGACCGCGGGCACCACCTCGGCCGTACCCAGGGCCATAGAAGCCATTCTGGAAGTCTTGGTTAGGGAACTGTTGTTGCACCTGATAGTTTCCGTGATTATATCCGCCAAATCCAGAGGGACCACTGAATTCGGGGCCCATGCCATTCGCGAATGCATTTGGATTGAATTTATCTGGGCCTCCATTCCACATATTGTTTTGTGAACCGTCCCAGCTTCCATACATCCCTTGACCAGCGTTAAAATTCATTCCCATATTCATGCCATTGCTCATGCCATTCATGTTCATCCCGTAGCCCCCAAACATCCCCTGACTCGCGGCCATTGGATCCATCGCCATCCCGGGCATTCCTACCTCTTCAGTCAATGTCGCTCCCTGTAGAAGAAGAAGAGATAATCACTTACCCATAGCGTTCTGGAAATTGAACATTCCACCAGGCATAAACTGCGTCATAGGGATGAAATCGCCAGTGCCATTCCATGCCATATTCGGGAAGCCACCAGTACTCATATCGTACCCAACAGCACTTGGAACTGCCCCCGGAAGCTGCATGTTTCCTTCTTGAGGGACCTCGGTCTGTTCTGTTTCTGGCGCATTGTCGGGCTGGGTAGACGCCTCTCCCTCAACACCGGTTCCATTCCCAGCATCACCTTCGGCGGCAGGAAAACCATCCTGTTCCTGCGGCTTCTGTGGTATGAATTAGCATCATGTGCTGCGGATATAAAGATTCATTGGTGGCCTACCTCGGTTTCAGCTTCTTTCATATCACCGTTGGTCTCTGCGATAGTCACAGCAGCGTCATCTGAATGCGGAACTTCAGGCACTTGTCCCTCCGATCCCGTCCCAGCATCAGGTACTTGTTTTGAAGGCTCATCAATAGCATCTGCCTGGGCTTCGACCGGGACGACGGTCGTCTGGGCATTGGCCTGTGAAGGGGTTGCATCGACAGGAATATCGGCAGCTGGCGTCACCGGTGTCGCAGAAGTCCGTTCCTTCTCGCGCTTCTTCTCCTCCGTGCGCAGGAAGGCTTTGAGCGTGGTGCGGAGAGCTTTATTGGGCTTGCAGAGATCTGGGGAGATGGGTGTATGTGCGCAGACTGGGCAGCTTTCCGGCAAAGATGCTTGACCTACCATCTGGTCAGGGTTATTCTCAACATGGCAAGTATGCGCATGAAGAATGGAGAACAGGGAACGTACAGTTTTCGCATATTGCTTGGTCGCAGCACGGTAGGCGGAACGCGTTCACCGCGAGCTTATTGCAAATGGCGCATCGCAGCTTGAAGGGAATCTCGTCCTGGGTAAGAGAGCTGTGGCAATCAGTCAAAGGATTCCGGCAATCGAGATGGCTGGAGCACCCACCTTGCGATGTCCATCAAGGCCGACGGTTGATCGGCGACAGCCATGTTGAGGCCACTAGAGGCTTGGGCCGATGAATCCGTTACGCTCACGACGGTAAGAAGGAATAGAAGCGAATATGCATGAGCGCGAACATGACGGTGAGAGACATCAACAAGCAGAAGCGTCCGGAGCCGTCATGATCGTGCTGGACTGGGGTGAATCGAGGCGCATGTCCGACTGGAAACCAGATCACGCATCGTCGGCCGCAGCTAAAATTGTCGGTTGGATTCCCGCCGGAGAAGATCGGCGAAACCTTTCACCGAGCGATCTAGATGCCCCTACTGTGAGTACTGTAGTAAGTACTTGGATCGCTGATGCTCTGATTGCCTTCAGCAACAGCAAATGTCACAATTCCAGTACTCTGCCATATTATAGTAGCACTCCTCATGTTATCCATTGCCGTCCATCGTTAGAGCATCTCAATTCTAAAGAGCTGTGACGTGGATGCGTACGATGCGGAATGTTCCTCGGACGGGTCTCGTACCTCGACTGTTTTATATTTCTGGTCTTCCTCACGCCACAGTTGATCATACACGCTGGGTTATGGACCACCCTTTGCCATGCGATTAGGAGTTTACCATTTCTGGGTCTGGCTACATTTTAAAAATGATCTGTCCGTGTATTCATGATACTGATGCTCTAATCAGTGGTCCAATTACCCCGCCAGGCCATTGTCCAGCGGTATCTGTCACCAAAGGCGAAGAGGGCGCCCTTCTACCGCCACGCGACACTCTTCCAGGAGATAGTGATCCGATGCGTCAAGTACGCTTTTGCAGAGATTCCTCCCAAAGTGGGACGCGTCTTCTTCGCCAAAGAGGTTGTGCATCCTTTCCTTCGCTATCGAATGCTGAGACATGGCTATCTCCGATCTCCTTTCGATTACAGCGAGGTGCGGCGTGTAAGTAAACACCCACTTTAGCTCGGCCTGATGTCCTCCTTGTGTGCTAAAGGATGTTCAACATGTAGGGCACACTGAATGGCATCTGGATTATCGCGAATGAGCTAGAGAAACCGGATATCGTGATCTACTATGCCCATGGTTCGTCTGCCCCCATATATGATGCGGGGAGCAGCACTGACTGATCGCAGGAGGGGGGTTTTCCATGGGTACGGCCTACTTCTACTTGGAATTTCTGATGACATGGGTAGCGGTGCTGCGAAGTCGTGGCTACCGCAATCCGGCCATCTTCGCCCTGGAGTACACGTTAGTGCCTGACGAAGTATACCCGGCGCAGGTACAGGAGGCCGAGGCCGGCTATGAGTTTGTTACTTCGATGGTGAAAGATCCCAGTCGGATCTGTGTCAGTGGAGATTCAGCCGGAGCCACGATCATGTTGAGTCTGTTGCTCTCTCATGGCCGGCGCGATCGCTGGGAGGTCGAGAGACCGGGCCTGGCAGCGTTTTTCTCGCCGTGGGTGACTCTTGTGTCACCAGACAACCGCAACACGGCGAGTGATTATCTCAATATGGATAGCTTACATCTCTACGCGTTACAGTATGCGGGCCAGCAGGGGTCACTGGAGGATCCCATTGTGTCCCCGGGAACTTGTAAGGACACTGTCTGGTGGCGACGGTCATCTCCGTCCGGTGGGTTCGTCACCTTCTATGGTTCAGAAGAGGTATTTGGGCCTGAGATCCGGCGCTGGAGCCAACTGATCTCGAAGGCGGGTTGTCGATGTGAAGTGGTGAAGGAGAGCGATTCCATCCATGTGTGGCCCGTTGTGGCGCTCTTCCTGTGCGATACGATGGCAGAACGGCTCGAGGGATTGATGCAGATGACCGACCGAATCACCGCAGCGATCCCACCAGCGCGCGATCGAATGCACTGAAGCTCTCGAGGCAGATGAATGCTGCCGGGTCTGTGGCTTCCAGACCATGTACATAGAGGGGTCTACCGCGGCGCGATCAGATTAGATCAAGTAATTTTGAGTCCTTCATAGATGCTGGGACACAAAAAAACGGCGAACAGCGGGTGATACCACGCCAGACAGACCGGCTGGTTTCTGCTCCTGCTGCACGCGCATTGCCAGCAACTCCGGATTTAGCTCTATCATCATGGAACACCGTTGCAGACCCCTTCTGGCCGTGGAGCGCGGCTAGTACCAGGCTGTGGTCCATGTTCGAGTTAGGCAGCATAGATGTTGTCAGCGATCCTCAGGAAGGCTACAGTGGCAAAGTGGAATGGAATGGAAGGGAATGAGAAGAGAAGAGAAGAGATGAAATGAAACAGAATAGAATAGGACGTAATTTCTATGGGATGAAATTCGTAGACAGATCTCCCAGAGTCAGCGAGAGATCAGGCATCATCACCATCCATGTATCGTATCTTCTACTCAGGGAGTGAGGACGAGGGGAAAGCAATAATAATCATAATACTGGGATCCTCAAATGCGACCGGCTGGATCACGCGTGGGCGGCATCCAATCAGCGGCCAACCCGGGGAAAGGGCATGTTGGAGTCACGGGATGGGTTACGATGTCATGATCCAATAAATCCAATAATGGTCTCTATCCGTATGGTAGTTATGGGATGGTTCGGAGTAATAATAAGAACTTAGAAGATCACAGAGAGGAGAAAAGATAGAGAACAAGAACAAGAAGAAGCGAAGAGGTAGAGCAGCAGCATCAGGCAGATCTCCTGCAGCGAGAAGCAGTAGACGATCCCAGGCTGGCTGCCAGAAGAACCAAGATCAAATAATAATCCATCTAATCATCATGAGCAGAGCAAGGGACGCTGTCCCAAATAGGGAGGGCACGCACGGAAGAAAAGAAGGAATTTTAGCGCGGGCCAGCGTCGCCGCAACTCAGCGCAGGGTTAAAAGGGCGCTCGCTTCCCCGGGCCTGGACGAGCGAGATCGAAGACGCGAACCCGCCCTGTGCCTATCCCCACGCACTTTGTCACCGTTCATTATCCTCTGTTCCTCACACCTCTGGCCCCCGCACCCGCTGCGCCCACTATAGCCACGCATCACGCTGCCTGCAGCCACGCACCGAGTCGACGCTCCACGATTATCGTACCGGACGCTCGGACCAACCAGTGCATGTCCTGTTGTATACATACAATAGTTACATACATACATACATACAAAGAAAGCGACTGGTAGTGACACTCCACCACACGGGGTGATCTCCGGTTGTATTCTCACCTATTCCACTGCAGAGACCGTCGGCCGCTTTGTCTCTGTCGGTGTGATGCGCTGATCCAGACGTGCCATTGTCAAATTCACCACCTCTACACGGTATGTACCCTCCTCCAGCTTTCCCTCTTCTGATCTTTCCCCTCCCAACCCCCATTGTACCAGCAGCTGTCGCGCTGACTTTGGATGTCCTAGCGATGACAGATCAGGATACCTCGTACAGACCCCGTTCCCCAGACTTCTCTTCCTTCGAGCCCGCCTTTCCCCCCGCGGTCAGCTCTCCCTACCACCCTCCGCCTTTCCCCCTCACCAGCCCGATTGCCCATCGCGCTTCCTACGACGCCTCGCCCTTCTTCACCCCCCAGTACCAGCATCCTCCCGCGCCACCAGGTCGCATCCCGCAGCAGTACATCCCGCCCTCCATCGATCAAGAAGAGATGGCTCGTCGTTCCGCCCGCGTCGCCCGCGTCCCCGAGACGGTCGCCTGGCAGCCGGAACCATTGACCTTCGACACGAAACCAGAGCCCGCTCATCTGGACGATGCGTCCAAACCGCGCCCGTGGGCCGGGGTGGAAGTCAAGACCAAGTTCCCCGTCGCGCGCATCAAGCGCATCATGCAGGCCGATGAGGACGTGGGCAAGGTGGCTCAGGTCACCCCCATTGCAGTGTGTAAGAGCCAGGCTGACACCACTCCCAGACGTACAAAAAGAGGAAGCCCAGAGACTAACCTATCCGTTCCATATAGCCAAAGCACTCGAGCTGTTCATGATCTCCCTCGTCACCAAGGCGGCGCAGGAAGCCAAGGATCGCAACTCTAAACGGGTCACCGCGGCCCATCTGAAGCAGGCCGTAGCCAAGGATGAGGTCCTCGATTTTCTGGCGGATATCATTGCCAAGGTGCCGGACCAACCCTCCCGGAAACACGACGACGATGGTAGTGATCATAACGAGGGCAAGCGGAAGAGAGGAGGCGGACGGCAGAAGAAAGAAGAGAGTGACTGAGGAGCGTTGCTGCTCTCTTTCACTCTCTCTGTCGCTGCATAGTCATGGCGAATGAATTAATGGATGTGTATGGGCCCTTAGACTGGGACGGTGTGCAGGCGCATTGGTGGTTCTGGCGTTCCGGTGGCAGACATGGCTGGATTTCACATTATTGTTTGCATGCGGATAACTGTTCAGGACTCGAGATTTTAGTGTCCTCTTCCCTTAGGACATCAGGTTTCTTCCTTTTGGGACAACAGCGGTGAATGTGTTCCGCTGTTACGGGATTCAGCAATATTGAGAAATAATCTAGTGGAGGCCACGGACTCTATCACTGGGCTGTTGTCGATGCTGGCCATGATTGTTCTCATTCTTCTTACTGTTTTGTGTTGTTTCTTCCCTGTAGAGCGCGTAAAATAATCGACATCGTCCTTGATACTTGGCCGTTGTCAGGAGAAGTGTCGGCGACGTTCAGACGCTCCAGGGGCTCCGACACTAACGGCCGCTGACACGCCCCAGAGCGCGTCTGCCCGAGCTTCCTTTCTCCTTGATCGACCGCCCAGATGCTTGACCGTAGACTGGCCTCCCCGCTTTCATAGAACATGCTGCTCTTAGGGAATCATGGACTTTGTAAGTATTTTCTTCGTCTGATCGTTGATACATCCTGGTGGCGTTTGATGCCTCTCGTCTCTCCCCCTTGGCTATCCGTGCTAATGGTCTGGTAGTGGTCTCGTCTCATTGGCGGTTCACGCTCGCTGTCGTCCAAGACGCTGCGAACAAACACGCCGGCGGAGCGACTGGCATCCTTCAAGCGGACGTGTAATACATTGCAGGTGAGACTGGATGAATGGGATCATGGTCGAGAAGAGAGGTTCAATTGAGCTGATGGATGGACTAGCAAATATGGCGGACCAGCAATTCTCCCTCCGGTGAACTGGGTGCGACAGCTCACGCGCGCAATTGCCTCGACCGTCTGAATACCGTGCTCAGCGATGAGTCTCGAGGTCCAGCTCCTCATCCCTGCCTTGCCTATGCGTCCACATCTCAGATCTATGTCACGGTGACCAAGCTAGCACTGTCATCTTACGACGAAGACACCCTACGATGTGCCGCCATCTTCTTCAACACCTTGATCGACGCGGAAGTCGATGGTATCGTCGACAGCCGACTTTTTGCTCGAGCACTGCTCGATCTCGTCCGCAGAGGCGTAGCCGCCAGCGAGGAGGTCGAAGGCAGGTTGATAGAGCTGCTGTTTGGAGTTGCCAACAATATTCGTCTGCAGCCTCATATCCTACCCGCCTGGTTCGTCCCAAAACAGCGGTCTGGTTCCGACGATGGAGACCAGACGCACACCGGAAAGGAATTTGCTGGAGAAACGAGGAAAGACGACTTCCCGCTCTTTTATCTGTTGATTGAATACGTACATCATGAGGGCCGGGCAGGTGATTTTGCCCGAACGGGGTTGCTGTATATCATCGAAACAGCATCCAAGTCGCGGCCTTTAGAACGATGGCTGATTGAGAGTGACTTGGCAACGCTGATGGCGACGGGATTAGGTGCTCTCTATAGTCAGCTAAGCCGGTGAGTCCAATGCTGACTGGATTTCGTAGGCCAGCCTAGGCTAACTTCTGCTGCAGGACTCTCTCCTTTTCTGTGATGGATAGAGATGTGCCTCCGATAATCGCATTTTCCGACCATGCGGGCCGGGAAACTGCAGTGCAGCCGCAGCTCGGTGCTCATATGGATTCATTTCTCTCATATCTCTTGTTCTGGCAGGATACCGTCGATCACTGTAAATCCGCAGAAGTGAACGACACATTATTGGACCACTTCCAGATTCTTTTCTTACAACAGCTTCTGTAAGGATGAGTTCCAGGCGCATTCTGGTTTCATAATTTCTGACTTGCTGCCAGTTACCCGTCATTGCTCGAATCGTCCGATGTCGACGGCGGTTCCACGCCCGCGGTTCTTACATATCTGTATCGAATTCTGGAATCGATAGACCAGCCCTATCTGATCCACCGCATCCTCCACTACTTGCTTGCATCGTCGTCTGAGCCTGAACCCATCACTGAATCCACGCGTGTGCCCCCTAAGCAACTGCGCATGTCACTCAGTCGTAGAAAGTCACTCGATATATTGGCCGCTTTTGCCGAAGAAGCCGCGAAACCGTCCCCATCGCTTTTCAATCTCGTTGATCTGGTTCTGATGAGCATCAAATCTAATAACCGACAAACTGTGATTGCTACCCTGCGACTGTTGGCCGTGATTCTACAGAGGCATCACTCTTTCGCTGGTTCTCTGATCCAGACGACTCCCAGCTACGACCAGACGCAACGGACTGTCGGCGCACTGAACGCCGAATTGGAGCAATTTCTGTCCATGGCCACCACAATAGTTGATGACCCAACTCTGGACGAGTCATACGAGAACTATCTAAGAGATGCAACGTTCATCCTTGAGTCCCGTCTCTTCCTCCTGACCCCGTCGGTGGGCGACTTCCCAGACGGCCCAGCGGATCGACCTTTGGACGTCCAGAAAGATGACGCGATCTTGAAGGAGATCCTGCGGCTTCTGGACTCATTCTTCACCAACAGTGTTGTTGTGAATCTGGCCTTGACTGAAATGATTACTAGTCTTGCCTCATCTAATCTGGTCTCGCTTGACGGTTGGCTTCTCGTGGAGCCATCCAACTATGAATATGGACAGGAGGTAGGAACAGACTCCGCTACGCAACTTCCAGAGCCTAGGAGCGCGAAGCCGCAGTCTGAATCGCAACACAACAGAACAGATCCGTTCTCCATGATCGAATTCGCCTACAAGGAGCCGACGTGGTCGGAGAAGAATGTTCCTCTGGTGACCGAGAAGCTGCGGAATCTGGTAAAGCATGTCGAGGACTGGCGACGCGAGATTCCGGACTTTGATGTCCTCGTTGCGGCGCGCCGTGATCTGCTACACCAGGACGAGAGACCACAGCCGACGCCTGTTCGATCTCGACAACCGTCGGAGCCTCCAATGGGCACCCCCAGTGGACGACCGCTGCAGCGCATGACACGCTTTGAGACGGAGTCTGCTTCCCCAAGAGGGCGCAACCCCAGACCATTTGACCTTTCGGAGGCATCGCCATCCAGGTTTTCAGCCGGAGGCACTCCACCGCGGTCTTCTGTGGGCTCCCCCTTGCGGGGGCAGTCCATCAATACGCCTCCACCCCGGGGCGTGTCAGCTTCACGGGCGGTTGTCGCAGAGGAACTGCGCCGTCGTCTTGCCATGCCGTTCCAGGTTGACAGGTCGCTGTCAGGTCCTGAAACCCAGTCTGTTGAACCGGAGACTTCCAGTCCCGATGGCGAAGCATCTGCGGAACAGCAGTCTAAGCCGCATGAAGCTGGGGAGACAGTCACGCTGGGCCATGTGTTGACCAATACGGTCGTTCTTTACGAGTTCATCCTGGAGCTGGCCGCTCTGGTGCAAGTACGAGGCAGTCTGTTCCAGGAGGCCGGATACACGCGATGAGCCGGCCGGCAACATTGTAGTACGAACGTTATCTGTGTCATTATTACTGTCTTGATCCTGTATGCACACCCACAGTCTTTTCCATGTATGCCTTGTCGCATTCCCCTTAACGTCATTTTAGAGTCTTGTTCCATTAACTATACCCACGTCCTGCTTATCTAGATCGTGCTTCTTCTTTTGTAGTTAGGTACAATTTGGAACATACTGCTTGATAACCGAAGAGGGAGTCACTCTGCGCCTTTTTTCGCGGTAAATACCAAGAATTATCCAAACAATCGAGACCGAGAGTCTGTTAAGCAAGAGGTCATTGTCTATGTATCTTCAACGAGCGAGCAACTACGATGCGAACCACCGTGAGATGTTACAATAACAGGGCATCAGCAAGTAATTATCAGATCCTACTGTAGTACTGGCTTAAGATCGTCGGGGCCAAGGCGTGTTTTAATCAGAAATAATCTGCTCTTCTGGACTCAACTACTTCAACAAGTCCCTGGTCTCCGTGGAAAAAACCCGAAGGCTTCCAAAGTTCTTTTCGGCTGTCTTAGAACGCCAATGTCGTCATCCCGCAAGGATTCCGCACGTTCAGCCTCAAGATAAGCTAGCTCCTCGACGTCGATCACTTGGGACGACAGCAAAGGACGAGTGCGACGACGTTGCAGCTCCTTCTCCTGACACGGACAGCTTGCTCGTGGACTAATATCTCCAGAGACGGGGATGCATGCGCTGGTGGAGCAGAAACTGCGGAATCGACGGCACACAGCGGGCGGATCGTCGTGGGAAAAGCTTCGCGGATGCTGCCTCATTGGTCTCCCCGCAGCGAAAGGGTTGAACTGCTGAGCTCAGCTAAATGCCATGAACGACTACCGGCTTTCTCGGGGTCGTGTCTCTCTCCGCTCGACTTCATACCCTCTCTCCCATATCGTCCTTCTGGAACTGGGGAAGAAACGGACGGAGTGATCTCGCCCTCTGCCTCCGGTGTATCGTGTGCCGCTCCAGAGACATGGACTGAATTGCCCTCGGTCCATTCGGAAGTAGCTGAGTCGTCAGGTGTAACAGTGAACGAAAACGCCAAAACATGCAGTCTGCGCACCACGACGACCTCCGCGACCAAGAGGATGCCCCCTTCCTCGCTGGAGAGCAGGGGCAAGCCTCAGCGCCTCGTTACCATGACCGTGTCGCGAACGCTGCGCGGGAGAAATTGCGCTGGCGTCTGATCATAACGCTGTTCGCCATGATTCTCACCGTGGAAACGGGAAATGCCATGGTCAGCGGTCCGACCACGCGAATCTATGAGGCCATTGCCTGTCGGGACTATTTCGAGGCGCATGATCCGAGTAAGATCGGGAATGGCGGCCGGATCCCCGAAGAGCTCTGCAAGAATTCGGAGATCCAGAGTGAAGTGGCTATCGTGAAAGGATACGGGGAGCTTTTCGACGGCTTGACTAGTAGGTCACCGATAGCATTGACCCAGATGAGGATAGTGATCTGACTATGGGTGTGCATAGGTATCTTCCTTGCGATTCCGTATGGACTTCTTGCGGACCGGATGGGCCGGAAGCCTACCATCTTGCTCAGCATCCCCGGATTTATACTGAACATGATCTCCACCCTGGTCGTGTTGTGGTTTTCCAACGTCTTCCCATTGCGCGCGGTCTGGTTCTCTTCTCTGGCATGGCTGCTAGGAGGTGGTCTGGTCGTTGCGGCAGCATTGGTTTGGACCATGATGGCAGACGTGACTACAGAGGCTCAGAGGTATGCAGTCCTTTAGCCAGAGCCACATTTTCCTTCCCAAATTATACTAATATTTAACAGAGCCACTATGTTCTTCCAATTCGGAGTTGCTGTGATGGGTTCGGAGTTCATTTCCAGCATGATCAGTTCCTGGCTCATGCAATTGAATCCGTGGATTCCGATGCTCCTAGGCTGGGGAATTATGCTGGGCGGTATCTTTGCCGCTCTGTCTCTTCCAGAGACGAAGAATGCGTTCCCTGCTTCTGCCAACGAAATGTCAGATTTCAACAGTCACGAGGCCGATCACGACGCTCCTCCTCCAAGTTACGGCCAGCTCTTTGGGAGGAACACCTTGCTGCGCAGATCCTTGGCTAAGATTAAGTCGACGGTTGCTCCATATAGCTTCATCACTGCCGACAAGCAAGTTCTCTTGCTTCTGTCTGCTTTCCTGGTGTACAAACTCAGCCGCGGAACGTCCTGGTTCCTGGTCCAATACGTCTCGCTCCGGTATGGCTGGACTATTGCGCGGGCGAATCTGCTTACGTCCTTGAAATCTATTTTGACGGTGATCTTATTTATCGCCGGGCTACCTGCCATTTCCTGGTATTTGATGAAATACCGTGGGGTAGATGGCCGACAGAAGGACTTGATCCTCACCAAGAGCAGTATCCTATGCCTTCTTGTCGGGACTCTTGGTATCGGCCTCTCTCCGACGGCGCCCATTATGATCACCTGTCTGGTCGTCCAGACGCTTGGGCAAGGTTTCGTATATGCAACCCGGTCACTGATCACGACCATGATCCAACGTGACCAGACTGCAAGGCTATACACCGTGATCGAAATCATCCAGGCTATCGGTATGATACTCGCCAGCCCTGTTATTACCGCTTTCTTCCAATGGGGTCTCAAGCTAGGCGGCTTCTGGGTCGGATTGGCTTGGATGGTGGGGACGATCCTTTTCGTCGTTGTCGCGTGGGCCATTTGGTCTGTCAAATTACCCTACGTCCCAAAGACAACGCTCGATTCAGAAGAGGAATAGATTGGGTCTTATCCCCCATTACGCAGCATGCGTGGAATAGCTTCTTCTGGAAGAAAGCTATGCTACGTCTTATTTGATGTTATATAGATCGAGATGCTTATGTGTTATGTATGTATAGGAATCGGATGATTATATATGATCCAATGAGAATAAGTCTTATGGCAATCTACCGCCTGGGATGCAGGAATGCTGGATGGCCTATATATGTGATAGGAGAGATATCCAGTTTAGACTTTAGGCGCAGCCACGGTGCGAGAAACTCTCTCAGGATTACACGTCCGTCGAGCGCTCGTAGCGTTTACTGCAGGAACTCCTAATGGCCAAGCTTGGTAATGAAACGAGAATCGAACTATCGAGATGCTATATTCGAACACATTATTAAATCGTTCAGGGGATCGTCATGGAGCGTAAGGTATAACTGATAGAATAGATATACGTCTTCCATAGTGCCAATTGATTGAAATTCTAGAAACTCTAGAAAAGGACCGGATCTGGCGGACTCCTCGATCGGGTTTGCCGTTGGCCCCAAACACATCCTGCTCAGGGATTAGTGGATTGGTGGTTTGGTATGGAGTGATGCTTATGATATTCTGAGTCTGTCGCTACAGTAGCTAGTCGAACTATTGAGGTTTAGTTTGCATGGTAGTAGATATCCACATACTCTCGGCTTCAGAGTTCAGACTAGATATTTTGCCGAGGCCAGCACATATCACATGGCAAGCAAATGTGGCGGTGAAATTAATTAGTTATTACAAACCCTGGCTATTCCCTACGTAGAATAGAAGTGACATATATACCCAGCAATCTCTAGAATTCACGTTTTGATTAGGTAGGTAGTAAGCAACGGTGTTGTAACTATCAGTTAATGAAACTGATCACTGGAATCCCTAAGTGCGCTCTTAGGTACGCAGTTGGATAGCAATATCTTACAATGACCACCGGTATCATACTGCACTCCGCGCAGTGGACCTGATAGGGTTGAGTGTACTGCTCTATACATCGATATGGACCCCGTCTTACATGTGAGGTGGAAGATCTTTGAATATTCGACTAATCATAGACACCTGCAATAGGGGACGAAGAGGGGTAAAAGACTGTCCAGTTCACATGGCAGACTTACTGCATATAGTACTGGTAAACTTCGGCTACTCTGTCCAGAGATAAATAGAAACCCCAGGGGGTTCGGCTCCCTCTGTCTCTCCAAAGAGGTTATGGCTGCAAAGATGGCAGGCCAAACAATTATGAAAGGCAATCCTCGCGATTCTATGGTGTCTACCTGGCGCGACAGTGACCCATCACAGTGGACACTCTACCACAGGATCCTTGACTTGTTAGGCACACGCCTCACTCCGCTTGGGGGACAAGCACCCGTCTTCTCCAAGAATGAAAAGATCCCGGCCACGCGAGAATGGACTATCCACCTGTGGATTCTGCTACACGCTGTTATTCCACTCGTCCTTCAGCAAGCTTACACAATTTATACTCTCCAGACCCTCCACCCTGTCGCTGTCTTTTGGCTATATGCTACGGCATTTTATGGAACTGGTATTCGTTTAATGCAAACAATTCGCCGCCTTGGCCAGGTCTATGGCTTTCTGGATGGAGACAAACATAAACGAGACGATATTCCCGATGTCGGCGTGCAACGAGTTGCAACGGAGCTGCTTTCCGTCCCATCACTTCGCCTCGCCATGTCTGTTTATCTGTCTTACCGACGAGAGGAATTGCCATTATCTTTGAACTGGGGCTGGTTGGTGCTGGAAATCGGAGCCTACAGCATCACAGTAGACTTCTGGTTCTATTGGTATCATCGCCTGATGCACTCGGTGACTCCGTTGTGGAAGTTCCATCGCACACACCACTTGTCGAAGCACCCTCACCCACTGCTTGGTGCTTATGCAGACCATGAGCAGGAGTTCTTTGATATCCTCGGAATTCCATTCCTTGCGTACGGTACCCTAAAGCTGATCGGAATGCCTATGTCGTTTTACGAATGGTACATCTGCTATCAATACGTGGTCTTCTCCGAGATTATTGGACATAGCGGTCTCCGCATCCACGGGGGTGCACCCTCTACTGTCAACTGGATACTGGAGATCTTTGATGCAGAACTGGTGATTGAAGACCATGACTTGCACCATCGCTATGGCTGGAGACAAAGCCACAACTATGGCAAGCAGAGCCGTCTCTGGGACCGCATCTTCGGCACTTGCCGTGAACGTGTTGAAGGCCATAAGGGTAATATCGACTACGACAATCGTGTCACATTCCCATTATTTTAAGTATCTAATATATGGCGCAGGGAAAAGGAGGCCAGCGGTATTATAGTGCGTAGAGAATCGAGAGGAACAGATGGACCAGACCAGTCGATTACATACTATTCTTGAAACATATATCTCGATCAATCAATATTCGTGGATTTCACTAACAGAACGGTTCCACATATCCAGTGAGTCAAGAGAGGCATAACAGTGGAAGTAAAAGTGTTTCTCGGTCTGTATAATCTACGGAGCAATGCGTAAGTATGCGGAATTAATACTTCCTGGGTGTCTGTAGAGGTTATTGGGAGGGACTAGTTCTTAACGTAGAATGTACTATAGGAGGCCAAGTCCCCAACGAGAAGAACACATTTCAGCAAGTATGCTAAGGTTAGAAAGGACAAGAACGACACAAAAAGGCAGAGGTTAAATCTATCCGGCAAGGGATCATACACTTCGATAGGGCTACGGATTTATCAGTCCAATCCCTGTGTTTGCTGTCTGTGAAGGACCCATAAAAATGGACGGCAACTGTGGCGAATTGTGTTGCACCCGCTCTATACACCTAACAGATAAAAATGATTGAGATGTATTGTTGCCTGGCAGATATATTAGTCTCTCTCTTCCCCTGTTATTTCGTGTTTTTGTCGTCGAATACGGTCTTTGCGTTGAAAAAATCTGGCCTTCTCACAAGCTTGTCTGCTTTCATATACTTTGGAAGGGGGTCATAGGTTATGCACTTGAACCGCGTCCTCTATTTTGATACTGTGGGATATGTTGATTTCCCTGTCGGCTCTTGAAGATGGTTTGAAAAATTTGTCAGGACAACAAATAACTATTGAAGGTACAAGCAGATAAACTGATGGTTTAGGCATTATGTAACGGTGCATAGCCTTGAATAGTTAGCCTTTGGTGATATAGGTGAAGATGGGTCTTTCCGTAGGTGGCGGCAGCAGAATTCTCCCAGGGGCTACTACTGACGAACAGCATCATGCGCTTGGGATATTATTGCAATTTCTGCAGCTTGCCCGTTAATTTATTTGTTAGATCCCGGCCCGGACCACTAAGGCGTTCTCCTTTTTGGTTGAGTGGCCTAGAGCCAATATTATTTGGCGCATCGGTCCAGGATTACCTTCGTAGATCTTCACATGCTGAACTATGTATGCATGTGAAAAATTGTCAACAATAGGCACCCTTATTCTCTCACAAGGCATTATTATTTAGCCTATCCAATAATAAGGTTGGCCTAGAATTTTCTGCAATGGTCTTTTATTTAATCAACCTCCGTACCTGGACATGTGCACAAAACAAGCGCAACATTGTTCCCATTGTCGCTAACATGCCTTCGTTCGACTCCCTACAGCCGCTTAAACAAAACGGCGCGAATAACGACAATCTCATCAGCGGTGATCGCCACTATGACACTAACAGGAGCTCAGTCGCGTCGTCTACATCTCATGTGGGCGCAGATATCCATGGAAAAGCAGGAGTTCTGAAGAGGACGTGGAAATATTGTAAACGACCAGGGTAAGTCCTTCCACTATCAACTGTAGTATATCTGAATTGCTATGCCGCCTGGCAGAAGCCGGGTTATCCGTAACTGATCAGGATCTGAAAAATGAGTACAGCAGTGCCCTCGTTGCTAGACATGTCCTTCGACCAATTCTCGCCAAATGCTCTCTCGTTCTCCTCTCTACTTCCTTACACAATCCTACGCCGAACACCATTGATTTCTCAATGCGTGTAACCTTGACACTTCCTGTCGCCTCTCTGGTTCAGCTAGATCCTATGGTCGTTCGCCTGTGTTATAATGGGCATGCTCCTAGCAACCCGTTTCTCGAAGTGACACTCCCTGAATGTGAAATTCGACGCTCTGTGGACATTGAAATTGTCGGGAAGACAAGCAATATCTTAGATATGGAGCAATTTGAGGGTTTTATAAATGATGTTATGTTCAGAGAGTCGGTCATGCTAGGTGTCAATGGTTCAGCAAAAGTGCAAGTACACGGGATAAGATCTCGCTTACAGTTGAAGGATCATATAAGAGTGATAGGTGAGGCTCTCTCTCTCTCTCTGTCTCTCTCTCTCTCTCTGTCTCTCTCTCTCTCTCTGTCTCTCTCTCTCTCTCTCTCTCTGTCTCTCTCTCTCTCTCTCTCTCTGCCTTCGCCTCGTTTCCAATAGTTGAGATATGCTAACACCGCGTGCGTCGTTTGTCCCTCTAAAGGATTTGATTCTTTCCCTGGCTATGCGATTAAGTCCTGTCAAATCCTCCCGAAAGCCCTAGAAGGGCCCCATCTCGAGGCCGTTCTGGATCTTCCAAATCCTTCCCTAGCGACGATTGAGATAGTGAGGACCCAGGCAGAGAGTATGATCATGTGTATTCCGAAACTAACATGGCTGGCTAGGGAGATCTGACCTTCAATCTTTACGTTGGACCCGTCCTCATCGGCGAGGTCTTTATTTCTAATGTTACGCTTACGCCCGGCCCAAACGTCGTCTCATCACACGTGTACCTCGACACAAAATCGGCCATGAGAAATATTACTACCATCATTCAGTCGCAAAAGGAACTGCTTTACCGCGGGAAGCTTGGGTTGAAGGTGTCAGGGAAATCGACAGTTCACCATGGCGAGCACCTTGTATACTTTGAAAACGCCCTCGCCAAGCTGCAACTGCACTCTATAGTGCCAGTTTCCAGGGTCGTTGGCAGCATAGTCGGGGGATTTGCAACGTCAGTCACTTCAGGAAATATTCTTATGCTCTTGAGAATGATGGGGATAATGACGGTACTAGAAGGTAATGGGGTGGATGTGGCGCAGCTAACGCAACTTGAACAATCTGCATAAGTTTGTGCTTTGCCCGCCTCCTATCTTAGGAGACTGAATGAAGCTAGCCTTGGGTGAAGTTTCTACAATCTCGTTGCAGACAGTGCTGCTGGACTGCGCTGGTCAACTGAATTATAACAATAATAACAATAATTATTAAGCCTTAGATGTGTATTCATATATATTTATTACCAACAACAATGATATTCAATATACCTATACTGGTAAGGCAGCGAACATTGAAGCAACATTAGCATTCAAGGGTTTGCATTACTGGGGGGTATCTGTTATAAAAGAAATTCCTCTCCTGTTTTGGTTTAATTTAAAACTGTGAGAATAAGTAGTTAGGTAATGTATCCAACGATTAGACCTAAGCATTAAGAAAGGATTAGATGACGAACTCCTTTGATTTAAACAGATGGCGGAATGTGGGGAGGAGTACATGAAGCTGATTACTTCGGAAATATCTGACGTCCTGCAACGAGGTGCATAAGTCATGTACATGCTGTGGCATTAGCGGGACTGGCGGCCACATGCATGCCACGAGGGCCATTGGACAAGGTACTAGGTAATAATTACGGTCTGACTTATTCGCCCGGTCAACCGTTAGATATAGATTCGACCCCTGCACCTTGTGTGAAAATCAAGCGAGCAGCTGCCGAGCCAGATAGTCTAATATTACTCGCTGTACTCATATGATCGGAGATGGTCCTAGAGGCCGATCCCGTACTCTTTTCGCTTACTGGCGATAAGTTTTCTTCGAGGATAGTTGTTGGAAAAGGACTGCGGCAAGTGGTTTTGACGACTTGATCGCCTATTGCACTCGTTGTCTTCTCTTCTTCTTCCCTCCGTCCCAGGCCCCCGATGTCAAACTGATGTAGCTGCTTGCGTCAACCATCGCAGCATATGTTTCAGGCTTGCTTTTTTTTTTTTTTTTTCGGGCAGGAGCGGCCACAGGGACCGATCCCCAGGTTCTATACTTGCTTTGCTGCCGGTATGCCACTATGTGATGGACCTGACCAAGCGAGACCCAGTCCTCGAATATTCCCGGAAGATCCGGGCACCGGGCTCCCAGATTGATACTAGGATGGCCGGCAGTTGGTTATTGCAGGCCATCTGCAAGAAAATCGGCTGACATTGAAGACCTCTAGCGACAAGAATTAACTAGTTGCTGGGATAAGCATGTTAGTAAGAGATAGGAACAGCGTATGCTATTCGCCAGGCTGTTGCGCCCAGGGCCTTTCGATAGCCAACGTAGTTAAAGGATAAATAGGGATGCAAGGGTTGCTGGATGAGCCACTGAATGCTTATCAATCAGCTTTTCTACTTCTGGGTTTTCCGTGCTCCATCTCAGGTGGCCTGCAGCTCGTCTGGACGCAATGAGATGGTCGAGAAGGATCGTACAAAATCATGTCTAATCCCGGCAACTACCAGGTCATCCAATCGACCCCTGTATGAATTATTCAATTGCGAAGAATTCGCGACGGACTTGAATGCGCTGTTCTTATCTGGACGTCTGATATTTCGGAAATCCGATACCGAGGATGCATCATTGCTTCCCGATTTCCTGGGCCGATGCAGGTCCCTGTCCGTCCCATGCAGGACTTCATACACCTGATTGGGCGGTTGCTCATCTTTGACGTGGCCGTGGAAATGTATTGTTGACGGAGGCTTGTAAGATCAACCTGTGATAATAATGATGATAAGATAGTTATGCAGCTGTCACCTTGAGCTGCGAATGACGGTCACGTGGGCGGAGAGGGCGCTGGCATGTGAAACTGGCCGGAGCTGACAGAAAATGGGACAGATCGTGTGTGCACAATGACCGTCTCTTTGTGCCACGACTAGATAGCCTTCCATGGCGATATATACTGGAGGAGATCACTTAATGTTCCTGGAATAGTCCCTCTTTTCATCTCCTGTGTTATGAAGCCATCTCTATAGCCAGCGTATATCGGACGTTACATGACATCAGCTGTCTACATTAATCCCTGCTAGTTAATTATGGAGAAGTTCTCTCAATTCCGCGATAGAGGTATGCAGCCTGACATATTCTCTTCCATGAAAAGCATCAGTCGAGTCTGATTTAACCTGCTTGCATAGGCTCCGGCATCGCGCCTTTCCTTCCCATCCCAACAGAACCAGCGGGCCTCTACCTACCTTTCCATATATTCCTCTTCTGCTTTCGGCTCCCGTTGCTCCTCGTGGTCTCTCTGACATACTTCCTGGTCCTCCAATGGCTGCCTATTGGGTCCCTCGGAAAGAAGGCTTCTCTGTGGTGTATATTGGGTATTCCAAGCATTTGGTGGATTGACCTCCAGATCGATGGAGTTAAGAGAGGGTATGTCGGGTGGTGATCATATGAAAGAAGAAGAACCTGTATCTGACAGTATCTCAGATCTCTCGCGAAGCAGCGCAAGGAACGCCTACCGGGGCCAGGTTCTATCATCGCATCTTCGTTTACGTCGCCTATCGATGCTGTATATCTGGCTGCTATCTTCGACCCGATCTTCACGGCGTGCTACCCTTCCACACGCCAGGTCGAGCAGATCTCTCTCTTCCAAGCCATCTTACGCGCATTATCGTATCCTAAGACGGCCCCGCCCTCTGGCGCACGCATGGTCGACATTAGTACCCTCGTGCAGAAAAACCCCAACCGACCCATTGTCATGTTTCCAGAGTGCACAACAACTAATGGGCGCGGCATTCTACCCTTGAGCCATGCTCTTCTCAAGGCTCCTTCAAATACCAAAATATTCCCCCTCAGTCTGCGTTATACCCCCGCGGACGTGACGACACCTGTCCCTGGAAGCTACCAGACTTTCTTCTGGAATCTATTGAGCAAACCGACCCATTGCATCCGTGTGAGGATTGCGGAGTGTGTTACGACAGGTGGTTCTGTCAGTAAGGTGGAAGCGGACACATCGTCGCTCAAGGAATCTCACAAGAACACCTACGGTAGTAATTACTTCGACACCCTGCAGGAAAGCGCATCCAGAGAAGGATCGGAAGCCTCCCTCACGCGTGAACAGAAGGCTGTACTAGACTACGTGGGAGAGGCACTTGCTCGACTTGGCCGAGTCAAGAGAGTCGGACTCGGTGTCAAGGACAAGCAGGACTTTGTTAAGATGTGGACAAAGTCGAAACGCAGACGATGAAGGCTAGAGGCGACACTGTTCCACCATTTTAATACGGACAGAGGCTTGGGAGTTTTGATGCAGCAAGTTGTTTTGATGGAGTTCATGAGTGTCATGAGTGTCTCAACAGGACGAAGTGAATCAGCGCGATGTATAGGAATTTCACTGTTGATATTTGGCTAAGCGATTCTATAGATTCTATAGACCGAAATGCCTCTTTAATTCCGCCATTAAGCAATGTTTACACTGAATCAGGCATCTTTCCCGCGAGGGAATGATGGCTTGGAACATCTCCTGCTACATAATGCTACGTGCGTAATGACTTTTATCCTGATAGGAGCTCTAAATACGTCATCAGGAGCAAACGTAATATCGTGCCAAGCATCTTTGAAAGGGTCAGCAATACGCAATTATTTCTTGGCCGCTCTGGGAAGAAGACAGCATCCCGTTCCTTTTATGGAAATCCTGTACGACGCCACGATCTACTCGCAAACGTCTGAAAATAAGCTTAATGCCAAGGCAAGGTCCGCCAGGCACTTAGTGGCAAAGATCTGCAACAACGCGGGAGGAATGGGACGCGGTATTACCCCATATCCGGGAATTGAAACATCTGGATCACGACTAATATATCTGGCCGCTGCAGGACCCTCAGCCTATGGTGGATTTATGAAGAGAAGTTGAAACTGCGGCTCAATCGCACGAATCGCCGCATTTTCATTACCCAGCTGCCAAGCCTTGGCTGTCTGGTGGTTACGACTTCCACCAGATACCGAATATCAACCGAGTAAATTGGTCCAAAGCCAAGAAAATAGATACGTTGCATGGCTTCTAGTGGCATTGAATAGACAGAAGGCACTAACTATGTTCGAACGAGCCGCGTAAGTACGTGGCGTTTTGTACAAAAGATAATGTGCGAAAAAGCCTGTCCAGGTAGTAACCCTGCTGCATATTGAAACGAAGCATAGAATGTTCTAAATCATGCATCCAATAGAAATTGACCTTTTGGAAAGCGGATTTAGTAGACCCTGGCGTTTTGTGATTAAAAAAGGAACAATGAAACGATCCGCTGGGAAATGGATCTCATTCGATTAGCCCCGTAGGTCTGCGCAGCGGACCTGACCAGTACTTGGAACGTGGGCGGACGAGGAGTATTAGTATCTAAACAAGAGTGTACTGTAGTCTGGATCGATTTGGATGCTTTCAGCGCCTATATAAGTCGTAGAGTACCCGCAACATCGTTGAGACACGAATGCTCCAGAGGTCCAAGAAGACTCTAAATTCCTTCTCTTCTATTGCTGTTTCCAGTAGTTCTTACTTTTTTATATCCTCGCAACATGGTTCAACTTACTCAAGCTATTGTTACGGGCATTTTCGGATTCCTTGCCGGATCTGCCATAGCTCATCCGGGTCACGACGTGAAGGCCGAGGCGGCTGAACGGGCCGCGTTCCTGAAAAAGACTCCTCTGAAGACTCGTAGCCTTGGACAATGCTCTGAAGTGCTTAGGACTCGTGGGCATGAAGCGAAAAATATTGACCGTCGCCATGAAACTGTCCAGCGTCTCCGCCAGAAGAGAGGCCTCGAGAGAAGTATGACCCCAAAAACGAACTTCTAGAGGAATAATGTACTGAGTCTCGCTGTAGGGACTCCTCACATAGACGCTCGTGATCTTGATACAGCCCTGAATACCTCTCATCACTCCACCCTTCCGGTTTCGCCATCGGCAGATCCAGAGATCTTGTTCCGTTCCAACTCCTCCTGTATTCTTGGACCTGATGTCACTCAGGGACCATATTGTGAGTGACTCAAAAGACCGAGAGTGTAGCTATTCATATTGACGAACATCTTTAGATGTTACCGGAGAACTTGTCCGCCCCAACATTGTTGAAGACCAGCAGGGCGTTCCCCTCTACCTCGACATCCAGCTGATCGACACCAATACTTGCAATCCCGTGCCTCAAGTCTACATTGATATCTGGCACTGCAACTCAACTGTGAGTTGTGCTTTCACGCAGTAAAAGAGAGCTATAATAACACGCGCATATATAGGGTGTCTACTCTGGCGTTGTCGCTAGCGGCAACGGAAACTCGAATGACAGCAGTAATATTGACTCGACCTTCTTGCGAGGCATTCAGAAGACTGACCCTTCTGGCGTCGTCGAGTTTGAGACACTGTTCCCTGGACATTACACAGGCCGTGCAACTCACATTCATGGTAAGTTTGCGTCAATGCCATAGGACCTGTTAATGTCAAGGATAGATTGATCTAACATCTAGCTTTCACTGTGTAGTTCTTTCTCACGCTGCTAACGGGACTGTCCAATTCCCCAATGGGACAATTTCTGGCCTTTATAACACGAGCTCCTCCCACGTCGGTCAGCTGTTTTTCGACCAAGACTTGATCTCACAAGTTGAGGCTGTCGAGCCCTATAGCGCTAACACCCAAGAACTGACGACCAACGCGGATGATGACATTCTTGCTGAAGAGGCCGATACCATTGACCCCTTCGTGCAGTATGTGCTCCTCGGGGAGGATATAACCGACGGAATCTTTGCTTGGATCTCCTTTGGCATCGATGCTACCGAGGATACAACTATCACTCCAGCCGCTTATTACACCGAAAGTGGAGGTGTGTCTAATCCCGACTCTGGCGCTGGTATGGGCGGTTCACCCCCGAATGGCACTGCCTCAAGCGGCCCCTCCTCAAGCTCAGTTGCTTGATCCATGCACTGCGTGTTTTGAGCGGAATACCGGCAGTTTATACATCCGAGAGGGTCTCGATATCTTTTCCATTGCATTTCCAACAGCACTGTTTATAAACATCTCTGTGACTCTATTATTTTACTTTAGTATTGATATTATCTTTCCCTCCTCACTGGTTTCTATTTAAATGGGACTGGTCGATAGGATGACGTCTACATCCTTTCCTTCCACTTTACGATATAAGATTATCTCATTCAAGGCTTTATGGAGTCCATTTCCGACGGGAGTTACTACGTTTCTCATATAACGACAATGCTTTGAGTTGATCGACACCGATAAAGTAAACCGAAATAGCCATGATGATGATACTTCCCTTCGAGTTTAATCTTCCTGTTTCTGGCCATAGACAACGTAGCTTAGATAACGAGTCAGTATGGGGACATATCTGATGACGATGATCACTCACAAGTTAAATAACGTATGGATAGCAGGATTCTTCGCATCACTGCGAGTTTTCGCGACCAGGATGTCTACTTCTTCTTTAGACCATCCTGCATGCCTTGTAAGTATCGCCATGATGCCCGCCTCAAAGCCACTCTCTGCTTCTACCAAGTTCCATGCGCCCAAGGTCTTTAGATGTTTGTCCTTCGGCCAAGCTCCCATGGGGACTAGGTACTTCTTAACTTGGACATTCTTAAACCCTGCATCACGGATCCAGGTCTCCAACCGAGGACCGGTGTTAATGACGCGGCCTATCTTGGCGAACTCTCCGTTCAGGAGCTCGTAGTATTGCTTGATCGATGAACCATCCGTGCTTCCATCTTGAGAAAACAAATCCGTGTCCCATTCCTGGAACTCCACCCATCCTCCTGGAGCAGCGTTTCTGCAGAAGCGGTTAGGATCCTGCACCCCATTATTATCAAGATGTGGACAAATACTTATAGCATTCTCGCAGGAGCTTAGCAAAATCTTTCGAAGAACCTGCCAAGTAGCGGCCGTGGATGAAATCGAAGTCTTTCTCCACCCAGGTGTCGTCGAAATCGTCGATTATAAATTTGACATTGGGCGGAACACTGAGTAGATAACAAATTAACCACAGATCTGCCGTAGGAGGCTGGAACCACTCACAAGCGTGGCTGAATTGGACTCAGATCAATCCCGATGACCTAAAGATTGAAGGTTAGCCCCTCCCATGAACGTGTAGATTTCCCCATGAATCTAACCTCTGCAGAAGGAAACTGATCGGCTGGTATTTCCACCCCTGTCAGTAACTATCCGTAATTCCAGGTCACAGCAGGCTTACCGAAGTCCATCGCCCACACT
The DNA here is from genome assembly GCA_023624055.1 of Paecilomyces sp. PK2413. Classification (NCBI taxonomy): domain Eukaryota; kingdom Fungi; phylum Ascomycota; class Eurotiomycetes; order Eurotiales; family Thermoascaceae; genus Paecilomyces; species Paecilomyces sp. PK2413. The sequence continues at coordinate 88,923 of JAMADQ010000022.1, forward strand.
CCAGTACCCGTACCTAGATCCAAAACGCGATGGGGAGAAGACCCGATTGGTGATAGGAAGAGTTTTCTGCCCATCATCGTCAACATTAGTTCATGCATCATGTCCAGTCGCTCCTTTTCGTTTTCATCGTTGGGCATGTAGTAGGCTGTGTGCAGGGACAATCCAAGTTAGTCGGTCTGACCTACAAGTATGTGAAGGCGAATCACTTGCCTCCATCACGGTATCCATGATATGTTCTTCCATTTTCATTTCGAGTTGCGAGGACAGTCGAGGTAAGAGACGCTGTGTATTTGGATCTGTTGAACGGTTAGTCTGTTATGAATAGATTCAACTGTCCTCCCCCTACATCTCATCTCCGTAGGTCGAGTCATTGTCGAGCTATGAAAGACGTAAGCGAGCTGTTAGAATAACTGTTGTCTGTGAGTGATTTTAAATACGGACCCCCGTATCCACCTCGACAGTGACAGGCGGGGCAGACATTGTGAGAGTACTATGCGCTTGTCTCACGAAACCCTGGTACTTAGTGGCTCCAAACGAATATCAAAATTCGGAGACCGTCACTATTACAATGTGTGAGGTCCGTAGGGAAGGATGTCAAAAAGATATTCTTTTTATTTTAGTGAAGTAAAAGGATACCCCACGGTTCTAATACTGGTTGTCGGCATTCTTTGATGCCTTGTCGGATGAGCCTGACCGAGCGGACAACCGCCGGTACATCCAAGTGTTGCGCTATCGCAAGACTACAGGGATATAGAGGTGCGCGGTGCTGTCAACAATTTCCTATTTCAGGTCAGTGCCTTTAAGCCCTTGTCAGTCGACATCGACGGCATGCGGGAAGGGACTGCACTTCCTCAGAGTTTCTGTCAGATCGGGAGATCTCCGTCGAAGAGTGGGAACATCCACCACTTGGAGTCGTTACTGTTGGCTTGTTCTAAGAAGACAGACGTCGCTCTACCACGGAAATGCAGCAGGTAGTGGGACCGCAAGTAACGGTTTCCTGTCAAGCTGCAACAAGCTAGCTCTAGTTGCATATTGAGCAATCTTTCAGCCGATCTGTTATTGCGAACATTCTGCTCTACCATAGATAACCTTGACTAGTTAGTTAACTAGTTAGTTAGTTAGTTAACTAACGTAATTCCCTACCGACCGGATCACCCGACCGACCGGATCAGTCCTGTATCACATACAAAAAAGCCTCTTTTTAGACCTAGATATCTTAACAACGAACTATCTAGATATTATAAGAAAGAATATATAAGAAATATATATTGCTTAGAATATATATGCTTAATTTTATCTATTTAGATATCAGTAGTCTCTAGATATTTCAAAGGTAATATATTTATCAAAATTACAATGGTAATTTATATTATATAAGTAATTAATAACTTTTAGACTCTGAGGCTTTAATATATACAAATATACTATTATAAAAAGCTATATTTCAAATATTATATGCATTAGGCTTATGGTTGTTGAGATATCCAGGTTTGAATAAAGGCTATTCTGTATGTGATACAGGACTGATCCGGTCGGTCGGGTGATCCGGTCGGTAGGGAATTACGTTAACTTAACCCTTGAGCTGACTAAGCAACTTAGTGGGCAGGAGACTAGCTAGTGGCCTAGGGCCATGACATTATATGTCTAAAATTCACAGTCACATTGGATATTTCAAGAATAACAAAATTGTCGTCTCATCCTGAGTGCGTCTGCTTTGTGAGTATGTTGGTGTAACATTAGCTTGCGGGGGTGAGTCCCATTCGGCGCAGAGAGGCCCTTGCCTGGTATCGAAGCTCGCTGAGCTCCAGGGGTAGTATCTGCGCGGCATTTTGCCCGGGAGGGAGGGAAGATCCGAAGATTTGGCCACGAGTGAGGCGGATCTGCTGCGCATTGGCGATGCTTGGCGGCGGCTCTGGGAAAATTACCTATGATTATAATGTTAGCTGGATGTACTTACAAAGATAGAGATAAGATTTGAATATAGTTACCTGCTGTTGAAGGCAGCGCACAGCACCTTGGGAGTCAACATCAAATACCCCAATGTCCCCAGCTACTTCGTTGGAACTGTTCTTTACCCATTTGATAACAATTACAACATTGACACGTCCGCCGATCAGCCACAAGTCACGATCTCTATGAAGCTGTGCCCGACTCTCACTCCAACCACTTTCGACGACAACCGTGGGCATATCAAGTGAGAGAGGTATGATATGCGCATCGGGCTCCTTGCGTGACGAGGTATACTGGCCAAGAAAGCCAGTGAATCCTATTATCTTTAGGTTAGGTCGTTCGATAGACTGAATTTGATGGAAATCACCTACTTGTGCATCCATGGATAGAGATCGATCGAAATTCAGGCATCGTAAGAAGGCCGTTCGCCCGAAGTTCCCCAAACGAGAAAGAAAGCCAAGGGATATGGCACTCATGTATATCTGAGATCATGGTTACCAGTCGCAAGGTCTTGGTACAGGCGTTGAACGTGAATCTAACACAGTTCAGAACATGGTCAACTTAAGCCTGTTTATTTGCTATTTAAGTCCTTACCTAATATTCTGGTTCTCCAATGTACGATCAAGCTCTTGCCCAATCCGTTCAGCAATGGCGACGTCCACAAGCTCCCACTCCAACGACCGCTCCCCCTCTCCCTGTTTGAGCTCACGGTGCAGTTTGTTTAAAATCTCATGATATGAGATCGGATGATTGGCTGAGCGCAGGGGATTACCATTCGGAGCCACAGACATAGTCGAAATGAAGCAAAAGTGAGGAGAGAATGCTGACGCAAAGAGAGGAAGGCAACCGCAGAGACTGTGGATGCTCCTTCTGGTTAGAAACGGTTTCTGACAGGGATACAGTGATGGGTATTGACGAGCTTTTGATGAAACGGCCAAGCAACGATGACTTTGATGGTGGCAGCACGAAATCATGCAACGATAGTCCTTTGTAATGGCAACGGCTAATAAAACGACGAATCTTGATGGCAAATGAAAAGAAAACGATGAAGTAATAGGAGAGCTGATAGAAGTGAAGTTGGAAAGTGAAGTTGGAAAGTGAAGTTGGAAAGTGAAGTTGGAAAGTAGTTGAAAAGTGAAGTTGAAAAGTGAAGTTGGAAAGTAACAATGGAAAGTGATAAGAACCCAGGAATCTAGAGGGGAAGCTGTACTATAGGCGAGGTAACTTAGCTAACTACGTAAATAGTAGCCTAATTCCCTACCGACCTGGCCAGCGCTGTATTATCGCATTGTTAGAAGGACAAAAGGTATCGCCTCGGCATGGTAGGCTGTACCGCCTGCCGCACCGCCCAATTCTGCCAGCAGTTAGGTAGTAGCTATCCGCAGCGTAGCCTGCAGAACTTAGAGAATTAGTTAGTTAACTTACATGCATACCAGTCATGGAAGCGCTTGTGTGGCGGGGAGTGCCAGCTAGTTATGCAGCTCTTGTTCTTGAATGTCTGGATGTGTCATGATTTCTATATCGTCTAATAATATTCAATGCGTCAAGCAGGTTCCCGCCTGACGGTCATAGCACCTGCTGCCAATTTGTCAATCCTTTGGGCATACAAGTCCATTGTGTGCATGAGCGGATCTCCAAAAACGACACCTCGCAGCTCAGAGTCTGTGGCGGTGCATGCTTCGACCTCTTCAGCGGCCTCTTGCCAGGAACTGTGTCTTGGTCGCTTTCTTAAGACAACTAGTTGTCCAGGAAGAGAAAGGGTCGATTCTGGGACCGTCCAATGTAGCATCCTTATTTTACCCCTTCCCTCCAACCTGCGGTGTCTGACCGTACTAGTTATATGTGCTAGCACCGAATCGGGTGCGGGCGAGACGTATAGATCTAATAAAGAACGCACATAGGCCTTGTCAGCCCGCGAGACAGGATCACCCTCATTTATGAAGGAGAAGAAGAGCGATTTACGGTATTGCCGCGATGCTGGTTTCTCCAGCGGCAGCAGTGAAACGGGAGGCGGCCCGAAAGTGATACAGTGTACACGCTTGAAGAAACCCCGCATGTCTTGTAATTCAGACTGGACAGTTTCGGAGAGCATGTGGCAGTATAGCAGACTAGCCACAGCTCCGCCAGCAGAGTGACCAGTAATCAAGAGGGATGAAGAAGCGCGGCTAGGATCTTCTTGCAGAAGCCATTTCAAACGATCAGCCACAGGACGGACCATTTTACGTGCGACTGCTAAGAACCCCGAGTGGCATAGATTTCCCGGGTCGTCCAAAAATCCATGTGGTGATGTGGGCGCTGTCCTAAGATTGACTGTCCAATCGTGGAAACTCTGAGTACCCCGGATCGCGAAGACAATCGCATTGAGATCGTCTATCGGGACAGACTTGATGACCATGGCCTTAGTGCCACTGCGCCAGTCAGCGTCGATATGAGTATGCCTTTCCGCTCCATATGGTTTGTCGTATACGCGGCGTGAATACTGTGCTGCAAGGCGTATCATTGGATATGTAGAAAAATACCTACAGATAACCAGTTAGGAATGATTGATGCTCCATAGTGCCCAGAAAACATACAGGTTCAATGGTGCCATATGAAGCGGCAGTCGTGCATTCGAGTAGTGATATACTTTGGAGAAATAGTTCGCTGAAATCTGTGACTTGCAGTTTATCTCTTTATTCTGCGACTTCCCAACTTCGCGGCCATCCTTGTCACTAACAGAAGGTCGAATATGTTGCACCTCTATCTTTGAGTCAGCATACACAGCCTGGATAGACCACGGTGATTAGATCCAGATCTTACCGAGATCTTCCTCCCTTCCACTAAAGCTCGAGCCATCAATAGCTGTCATAATGTCGTCGAACTTCTTCTCAATGGCATCGCGTAGGTGCTCTACACCTCGCCCAACACTAGTACGTATTTCCTGGACTTCGCCGACAGCGTGGTGAGTGACATTTACAGTTCCGTGGACGGCGTCGCGGAGATTATGGTACGATTTCCGAACCAGTTGCTGAGCATGGTGTTTTTGTTCGTGGAGATTGTCCCTGGACACGAAGGCTAGTCTATGAACAGCATCTGGGTAAGGTACCGCTGCACCTGCGGGCATGTATGGTTCCGGCGGCAACTGTACTTGCGGAACTATCCCGAGATTCGTCGATGACTGATGGTAGTAGTAACCCCGCGATAGACATTGAGATAAAGCAGGCGAGTCCTGCGGCCGTGTCATTGACCGCGCTTTCTCACACCGCTTCAGCAGTGGCATTGTTTAACTACTAGTTAATAAGTACTAGCCCTGATCGACGTTCCGCGAACCCAAACAATCCAACGTGCACGGATTGAAAAAAAAAAAAAAAAAAAAAAAAAAAGAATAAACAAATAAATGTAAAGGGCGAGGAAGCCGGCCCGAAGACCAGGGCGAATCAATATCCAAATAT